>JAVJIF010027977.1:0-77117 GCA_038442645.1 Agave tequilana | reverse complement strand
TGAAAGTGTAGAATGAAGATCTACTTATAATCACTCAACTATGAACTATGGAACATCGTGGAAGCACCATACACTAAGCCTACTATCAATTATGATGTTTGGAATGAAGAACAGAAGAAGCCTGTAATCTTGATGCCAAAGCAATGAACGCACTTTCGGTGCCTTGAACAAAGAAGAATTCAATCATGTGTCAACGACCAGATCAACAAATCAAATATGGCAGATATTATAGGTAACACATAAAGGTACAAATAAAGTAAAGGAATCTAAAATTTCTACTCTTATTCACAGGTTTGAACTATTCAAAATGAAAGAGAATGAAACTATTGCGGAAATGGTTACAAGGTTCACTGATATTTACAAACTCATTAGTGCCCTTGGAAAGGAATACACTCAAGTATAAAAAGTTGAAAGATTTTTCAAGCACTCTCATTAGATTGGAGAAGAAGACTGCTGCTATAAAAGAAGCAAATGATCTGTTAACAATGTCATTAGAAAATTTATTGGAAATTTGATGGAATATGAAGTCCAAATTGTAGATAGGAAGAAGGATGAACAACAACTTCAACTAAGAAGAAAGTACTTGCCTTTCATACATCCTCAGACTTGGACAATTTAGATGATGAAGAAGAAGAAATGACAATGATCTCAAAAAAATTCAGGAAATTCTTGAAACAAGGTAAGTTTAGAAAGAATAAGGATACTAATGACAATCCTCTTTGTTTTAAATGTAACAAATCAGGTTATATAAAGAAGGATTTCCATAACTAAAACCCAAAGGGAACTTCAAAGAATTCTATAAGAAGAAGAAAGCTTTTCAGGCAACTTGGGATGCTAGTGATTCATCTTCCTCTAACGAAGAATAAGCCACTAAAAATGCCATATTTGTTTCATGGCTCAAGAAGAAGAGGTACAAAAGATTTCTAAATATGATGAGTTATTAGATGCTTTTAATGAATTATATGCTGATCTTAAAAATGACAAAGCAAAAAATAAAGTTTTAACAAAAGAAAATGAACAACTTAATAAAGAAAATTTATTTCATATTTCATAAACATCTTCTTTAAATTCTGAAAAATCTAACTTGGATAAAGTTATTTCATCTTTGAAAAAGAAAATGAGAATTATTAAAGAAAATATTTTGCTTAAAAAGAAAAAACTATATTTTTAAATTCTAGAATCTCTATTTTAAATAAAGAAATGTCAAGTTTGAATATTAAATATGAAGAAAATTTTAAAATGTAACAAAATTTAATGAGGGAAAGACAATCTAAATAATTGTTATCTTTTCAAAAGATTTCAAATAATTATTTTGGTCTTGAATTTTCTAAAGATAAATTTGGAAGACACACATGTTTATAAAAAAAATAATTATGATTCATATAATTCTTTTGTTAAAAAAAACAATAATACCATTTCAAAAAGACCTAGGTATAAATATATATGGATTCCAAAAATTTTAAACTCTTTAGATAAAAATGCCTATATTACATCATATATACACAAGTTTGTAATTCTTGTAATTTTTATACTAACAAATGGAAACCAGATACAAATTGGATTTCGATTCCCAAAGGCTAATCTTTTCAGACCCTATCGTGATGGGTGCTATACAAAATATTTTATCTTATAGGTACCTCATAAAGAAAAATGAATACTTGATAGCGGTTGTTCAAAACACATGACCAATCATGTTCAACTACTTTCTTCCATTCAAATCTAGAAAGGAGGAACAATAACATTTGGAGACAATAACAAAAGAAAGGTTATTGGTATTGGTATGGTGGTAATTTCAAAGCTCCATATTGAAAATATTCTTTTGGTAAGAAGTTTAAAACATAACCTGTTAAGTATTAGTCATTATATGATAAGAGTTATAAAATAATTTTTGAAAAAGACACATGTCTTATATATGATACCAACATGAAAGATAATTATTTAGAGGTTCTCATAATAATAATATTTATGAGTTACTAATGACTTGTTATCATTAAATGATAATTTATATTTAATTACTTCTAATAATGATTATTTTCTCTGGCATAAAAGATTTGGTCATTTAAATATGAAAACTATTTCTAAGATTTGAAATTTGATCCAGTTAAAGGCCTTCCAAGATATCTTTTAAAAAGATTATTTTTGTGATTCTTATCAATTAGGAAAAGAAGTTAAATCATCTTTTAAATCTAAAGATTTGGTTTCTACTCATAAACCTTTAGAGTTGTTGCATTTTGATTTATTTAGTCCTACACGTGTTTCTTCTTTAAATAAAAGTAGATATATTTTTATTATTGATGATTATTCACGTTTTACATTGGTAATGTTTATAAAAAATAAAAATGATACTTTTGATGAGTTTGTAAGTTTTTGTAAAAGAATTCACAATCAAAAGACTCTAAATGTAGTCACTATTCGAAGTGATCATGGAGGAGAATTTGAAAATGGATCTTTTGTAAATTTCTATGATAAGTATAATATTACACATAATTTTTCTTTTCCTAGAGCATCTCCTCAAAATGGTGCTGTTAAAAGGAAGAATAAGATTTGAAAGAATGTACTAGAACTATACTTATGGGCAGTAATTTACCAAAAATTTTGGGCTAAGGCAGTTGCTACTATATGTTATATTTTGAATCGTGTGTTTATTCAACCTATTTTAAACAAAACACATTATGAATTGTTTTTTGATAGAATTCCAAACATTTTTTATTTAGATTTTTGGATGTAAGTGTTTTATTCAAATACTAGAGATGCTTTAAATAATTTGATGCTAGATTCAATAAAGGTATTTTTGTTGGTTATTCTACTCATAGTAAAGCTTATACAATCTTTAATAGAAAAATATTTACTATGAAGAATCATTACATGTTAAATTTGATGAATCTTTATCCAAAATTTGTTATTAATACTTTTTCACATGATGATGATGATATTATAGATACTCATGTATTGATAATACTATTAAATATCATGATAATACTAATATTCTATCATTGATGAAACTCTAACTGAGTTACCTAAAGCATATATCAAGTTAAGAAATCATCCACATGATATAGTTTTTGGAGATATTTCTCAAGTGTTCAAACTCAATCTAAGTTGAATTACATGACACATATAGATAACAAGTATTCTCCCCCTGCAAAAAAATATCATGGCATACACATATTATACATTATATTTTACACTATCAAGTGTTTGAAATAATTTTTCTATCAAGAAATCACTTTTTCTTTATAAGGTACCTATAAGATAAACATTTTGAATGGTATTAATCATGATAGTGGTCAAAAATTAACCTTTAGGAACCCAAACCTAATTTAAATTTGGTTTCCATTTGTTAGTATAAAATAATCATAAGAATTACATAGATGATATATATATGATGCAATATAAGTATCCACAATACTAAAATTTTTAGGAATCCATATATATTTGTTCCTAATCTTTTTGAAACAGTATCAGTATTCTTTTCACAAAAGAATTATATGGATTATGATTCTTTTCATAAACATGTGTAGATTTTCGAACATTATTTTTGAAAAACTAAGACCAACATGTATAGATTTTTCAAATTTATCTTTTGAAAAATTCAAGACCAAGATGATTATTTGACATCTTTTTATAAGACAATAAATCATTTAAATTTTCTTTTCCCTTATTAAATTTTATCATATTTGTCAAAATTTCTTTATATTTAATTTTGAAACTTGACATCTTTTTATCTAAAATAGAAATTCTAGAATTTAAAGAAACAGTTTCTCTTTTAAGCAAAGCATTCTCTTTTAAGAAATTCTCATTATTTTTTAAAGATGAAATAACTTTTTCAAAGTCAACTTTTTGAGAATTTAAAGAAGATATTTGAGAAATATAAATTGAATTTTCTTTGTTGAGTCTTTCATTTTCCTTTATTAAAACTTTATTTGTAATCTTTTCATTCTTGAGATCATAATGAAATGCATCTAATAATTCAGCATATGCTTGTACCTCATCTTCTTGAGCTATAAAACAAACATTGCAATTTCAGTGGCTTCTTCTTTGTTTGAGGAAGATGAATCACTATTCTCCCAAATTGCCTGATAATCTTTCTTTTTTTGTTGAACTTTTTGAACTTGAAGTTCCCTTTGTATTTTAGCATTGGGCAATCTTTCTTTAAGTGATTGCGTTGTTAACTTAAAATAAATAGGATTATCACTAGTATCTTCATTCTTTTTAAACTTACGTTGTTTTAAGAATTTTTTGAATTTTCTTGAGAGTATTGCCATCTCCTCTTAATCATCATTTAAATTGTTCATATATGAGAATGTAAGACAAGTACTTTCTACTTGGATTGAAGTTGTTGTTCATCATTCTTCCTATCTTTAAATTGAACTTCATATGCCTAAAATACCAATAAGGTTTTCTAATGACATTATTGAAAGACCATTTGCTACTTCTATTGTAGTGGTTTTCTTCTCCCAATCTGATGTGAGTGCACGAAGAATCTTTCTAACTTTTTCAACTTGAGTGTATTCTTTTACAAGGGCTACTAAGGAATTTGTAATGTCGGTGAACCTTGTAATCATTTCTGAAATGGTTTCATTCTCCTTCATTTTGAAGAGTTCAAACCTGTGAATAAGAACAGAAATTTTAGATTCTTTAACTTTATTTATACCTTTATGTGTTACCTATAAAATCTACCATATTTGATTTGCAGATTTGGTCATTGACACATGATTGAATTCTTTTTTATTCAAGGCACAGAAAAGCTCGTTCATTGCTTTGGCATCAAGATTTACAGACTTCTTTTGTTTTTCACTCCACGCATTATAAGTAGTGGTCGGCTTGGTGTATGGTGCTTCTACTATGTATCATAGTTCATAGTGGAGTGATTGCAAGTAGATCTTCATTCTACACTTCCAGTAATTGTAATTTGATCCATCAAATAATGGTGAACGTTATGTAGAATGTCTTTCTCTGAATTGTGATGAAGGAAACTTCGTTGTCATCCTTGAATACTGTATGCAAGGCTCTGATATCAAATGTAAATCTATAAATAATGGCAACACAAATACTAAAACAAAGATGAACAACGTTTAATTAAAATACTTGCAAGAAAAGAAAAATGCACAGAATAAATCTCAGAAAAGTGTAAACTCAAACACGAGAGGTTTTTTCCTGGTTCGGTCCTTGTGACCTACGTCCAGTCCCCAAGCACCCCGCTTGAGATGTTTCTTATCTTGATTTTAATACACCCCAAAATCAACTCCTTATACACCACTTGACAAAACACCTTTTGTCAAATCTGTACAACTCTTCCCTACACCAAGAAGACACTTTCTTGTACAACTCTTCACTATACCAAAAAGATACTTTATTGTACAACTCTTCTTTTGATTGATTACAAAGTATCCTATACGTCTTGAAACTTGTATGTGATCGTGAACAAGGTATCTTATAGGAGGACTCTTAGGAATTCTTCACAAAAGAATAGAAACTGTGTGAAGAAATGAGAGTGAAAACTAATTTTCTGGAAAATAAAAATTTCAACAGAGTTTTGGAAAGAAAACTAATGATTTGAATTGGTGAATTCATTCTAGGACAACATCCCTATTTATAGGTGAAATCAATGGTCAATTAGGGAAGTTATCAACTCAAATTGAAAATCAGAACTTTGGATAAACACCAGAAAATCAATAACTGAATAACAGTTAAAAACTATAGTTAGTCGACTAGGATATGAGAGAGTAATCAACTAGTATAAGAAATTTCCTAGGTTAGTCGACTAGCCTAATAATCAAGTCGACTATAGAAGGCTGACACAGAATGATAAGTCTCTGAAAACTAATATTAGTCAACTAATGTTGGTTACAGTCAACAAACAGAGAACTAATATATTTCTGTGAAGACACTTAGTCGATTATATAACATAGCAAGTCGACTAGAGGATATGTTAGTCGACTAGACAAGGGAATAAGTCGACTATCAGACTATTTTGTGTGTATGATCAAGGCTTTCGACAATCTATTAAAAATACACAAAAATAGTAAATATCCTTGAATAATCTTGAGTAATTAGAACTCAGTATTAGCTTTTTAGATAGATCTCCACTGCATTTGCATCATAATTTTATCATTAAAATCTAAGATCCAACATCTTTGGCACTTCATTTCATCACAAAAAAAATCTCTAAAATCTCAAAAAAATCTATTAAATTCTCAAGTGCTCAAGCTCTCAAGTGATCAAGCTCCCTCAAGCTCTCTCAAGCTCCCTCAAGCTCTCAGACTCCCTCAAGGTCCTTCAAGTGCTCAAGCTCCCTCAAGATTCTCAAGTTCTCAAGTTTCTCAAACTCTCTCAAGCTCTTTAACATTCTGTTATTTATATTGTTGGCCCAAAGGCCATTATCCCAGTTATTTTGATGATAACAAAACATATTTAGTTATGTATTTAATAATTTTGTTTAAAAGGATTTCAGGTTCAAGAACAGTTTTTGACGACTCCACTTAAAGACTCACACGTTTGGAGTTCGCCCAAGATTTGCATTCCCAAGCTAAAGCACAATAGGAAGCTTCGGGAATAAGATATTGAAGAAAAGAACGAGTCAAGACTACGAAGAAAAAGAACTAGCATAGACTATGGAGAAAACAAGATTTGTATTTTTATTTTTATTTTAGATATTTTGTCAAAGCTAGATATTAGAAGTAGAGCTATGGGATTATCACACACACACCTTTTAGTTAGGTTCATGGCTTCAAAAAGATTTTCAATCTCCATTTCTAAACTTAGATTTAAAGTGAACATGTTTGGAAATAAGCTTTTTAGAAAGACAATAGTTTTGGAAAAACATTTTTATGGAAAAACAAGTTTTTATCAAAAGGATTTTTTATCAAACTATTTTAACATGATAGAAGTATGACATATGCTCATACTCTATGTTTTTACAAGTTCCAAAAATTTAACCCAAGACCTAAAACCAAAAACCCAATTTCTGGTTCTGGAAGTTCTGATTTTTCAGAACTTACAGTAACCGGTCGACCGGCCTGGTCGACCGATGTGCACAAACTGTGCGTGTGTATATCAGTCGACCGCCCCGGTCGACCGAGGCACATTTGTGTTCACAGGATTTTTCGGTCGACCGACCCGGTCGACCGCAGAGCCCCAACGGTCGGATTTTTGACCGTTGGCGGTCGACCGACCCGGTCGACCGACTACTGTCAGATTTTCTGACAGTTCCAACAGCTATTTTTCTGGCTAATTCTCTTTTGGGATTTGATACCAACGATTTTGTGAGGCTGTTTTTGACCCCTATAAATAGAGGGTCACCTCATATTGATAAGATAACTATTGCAAAATAATTCCAAAAGATTTCACAAGAGCTTTACAAAGAATTTCAATTCCTTTCTTTTACAAAAGATTTTTCAAAGCCTAAATTCCCAACACCCAACTTGTAGCCTATTCCTCTACCTTCTCTCTAGTTTTTGCACACCACAATCCCAAGCTCTACATCTATATCATTGGTTCTAGGATTGTGCAAGTGAGCTATTTTGATCAAGTGTGATCACCTTTCTTATTGAGTGAAGTTGTAGAGGCATCGGCCTCAAGGGAGCTAGTGAGCTTCGGGTGGTGTTGCGGCATCACAAGTGTAGGGACAAGTGTGTCCTTGTATTGGCGATCCGGTGGGATCAACGATAGTAGTGCAAATCCTTCAAGTGTGAAGGCGGGGACGTAGAGCGTGGCTCGAACCTCGAAAACACATCCTTGCGTTTGCGTTTGCTCGAATTTCTCTCAACTCTACTCCTTTTAATTCTTGCACCTTTATTGTTCTATTTATTGCAAGTCTATATTTGTGCTATTTGTGTGTTAAATTTTAAATTCCGCATTATTGCCATAATTCATATAGCCATCACCTATTCACCCCCCCCACTAGGTGATTTCAATTGGTATCAGAGCCTAACCCTACAACTAGGTCTAACCACCTTAGGGAGATCCATATTTGGCTATAGACATTTTTGTTGCATTTATATTTGCTTGTGCATTCATGGCATCCATGGACTTCTCTAGCATTAAATCCCCACCCAAATTTGATGGCTTGAACTTTCCCATTTGGAAAGTCAAGATGAACTTATTTTTGAAATCCTTAGGTGTTAGGGTAGCTAGGGCCATAACCAAAGATTTCATAGAACCTACAACCGATGAGAGCACATGGTCCGAGGATACTTCCAAAGACTATGAGGCTAATGCTAGGGCACAATATGCATTGACCCAAGCATTAAATGAGGATGACCTTGCACGCATAATTAATTGTAAATCCGCATTTGAGGTTTGGAACATTCTTATTGTGACTCATGAGGGAACGTCACAAGTCAAAAGAGCTAAGGTTGACTTGCTACGTTCTCAATATGAGAATTTTTATATGTTTGATAATGAGAGCATTGATGATATGCTCACCCGTTTTACAAAAATAACTAACGCTCTTTCTTCCTTAGGCGACAAGATTGATAATGATCAAAAGATAAGGAAGGTGATTAGAGCTCTTCCCAAAGCTTGGGAAGTCAAGGCGACCACACTCAAGGAGCTCAACGACAAAGAGGAGATGGACTTCTCCGGCTTCATCGGAAATCTCAAGACGCATGAGATGGAGATGAAAGTTAGAGAAGAGAGGGAGGCACCAAAGAAGAAGACGATTGCCTTCAAAGCCACTCCTACTACCATTGAGGAAGACGACTCATCGGAAGATTGCGATGAGGATTTCGCCATGCTCATCCGGAAGGTGGGCAAGATGTTCTACAAGAAGGGACGGCAAAGTAACTTCCGAAGGGGGAAGCCTCAAGGAAGGTACGAGAAGAAAAGAGAAGAACCCGGTCCTTGCTTCCATTGCAAGAAGATCGGTCACCTAATTGCCGATTGCCCCACTCTCCAAGCAACCACCTCCAAGCATGGGAAGAAGAAGAAAGCTTTGGCCGCTACATGGGATGATTCGGAGTCGGAATCCGAGGAGGAGATCGACACAGCCAACATGTGCTTTATGGCACAAGGTGAGGATTCATCTAAGGTATATCTAGAAACTTCTATTGATGATGATGATCTTACAATGGATGAACTTGCTCAATTTTTTGAAGAATTGCAACATAGGTATGAGATTTCACAATCTCATAATAAGAAATTGAAAAAGGAAAATGATGTTTTGAAGAACAAACTTGAAATTTGTTTAAAAGAGAAAAATGAGTTATCTAGTTCTTTTGAAAAATTGAAAAGTGATTTTGATAAGTATAAGGTAGCTAATAAAGGAAAAACCCCCATGATTTCTAGTAATAAAAATGTTTTTGTTGAAATTCAAAAACGTGTTGATTCTTTAGATAAGACTTTAAAGAAATGTGCATTTGATTTTAACAAGCTTGCATCTAAATTTCCTAAGGGAGTAGCCCAAGGGAAACATGTTCATCATAAACACTCTACACATAAACATGCACACACATAACCATGCATTTATGTATAGTAGTGGTAGAATTTTTATTTGCACGCATTGTGGCCGCAAAGGCCATTTAGAAAAGTTTTGTTATGCTAAGAACAATGTAAGAATAAATTTGTTTGGGTTCGCCCTGGCTCTAACCCCAAAGGACCCACTAAGATTTGGGTACCAAAAGAGCCACCGAATTTAAATGATACAGGTATAGGTGGATCTACACTCTCCAAGACTTAGGAGGAGGTGGTGCCCGGGTGGTTGATGCATCGGAGCTTAAGAACAAATCGTGCATGCATCGCTATCATGGAGGCACCTATTTGTGGAGATTGCCCGTATTTTGGTAACATCTCCATTTAAAAGTTTTTGATTTTTAGTCATGTATACATATGTATAGAATTGATAGTTTGCTTTTGTACTCTATTGATATATGCTTGTATAGAACTACTTTTCTATCATATTGTATATGTGCCTTGTGTTAACTTCTATATCTTTTGTTTCATGCCTTGTTTATTGTATGTCCACATGTATAGTTTATAATTTGTGATTATACACTTGTATAAATATACACATTATTTTCATAAATAAAAATAAACATTTGTAAAAATTTCCTATTTAAACAAACACCTTAAAGATGGCAATTGCGCACCTCAACTCATTCAAGAGGAATCAAGAGGATGAAGTTCAGAACCCGTCACTGGGTATTCGGCTTCAACATCTTTAAAATCCTTGTTTAAATATGAAAATAAAATTAAAAAGGGATTGCATGAATTTTGATGTTGTAATAACTTAATGAAGATTTAAAACCTGTTGGTGTATTCCTATATGTTTAATATGTCATACCTATTTTGACTAAAAAATTTTTTAAAATTTTTTTTGGGCCAGATGCTGTTAACAGATTTCAGGCAAAGCCGGTCGACCGACCTCTAAAGCCCCGGTCGACCGACTCTGCCTGAGAAGAAAATTTTTTATTTCTTTTCTGTTAACGGTCGACCGACTATATGTCCCGGTCGACCGCTCAAGCCTGCAGAGCTCTCTGGATAATTCGGTCGACCGTGCCGGTCGACCGTTCTGAAAATTCAGAACTCTCGGGTTGTCCTCGATCGACCGAAAGTCAACCCCGGTCGACCGATCGTCGAATTCTGCCCTATATCTGTTAATTCTTTTCACTTTTTTTCTCTCTCTCTCTCACTCAAACTCGACGAAACCGACTCCCTCCCTCTCCAAAAATTTTCTTTTCTCTCCAATCTCTCAACCGATCTCAAATTAATTTAAAACCCTCTTGTAACTCCTTCTTCTACTTCCAGATCTTCAATTTCAGGATCATCCATCCGCTGGATTCGGAGAAAAACGGATTTTTCTGTCTAGGGTTTCAGTTCTTCACCTTAAGGTAAAAATCCGATTTTTGACTCTGTTTTTCATATCTTGCTTTGGAATCAACTATCTATTGTCATCAATTCTAGGTTTCTAAGCATCTAGATCAAGCCCTAACTTGTTTAAACCTAAAAATCCATCTTTTACTCATCATGCCGAAACGAACTCGAACTGAGAAAGGGAAGGCTGTTGCTCAACCTTCATCTCAGGCTCCTAGACCCGTTCGGCTCTTCCTAAATGATCTTGCTGCTGATCGGTACTCCCATCTTTCCACGAGGAACATTAACTCGGGGAGATTTGTTGTTATCCAAGATTTCGAACATTTGAATATTCCTCACATCCTGCAGACAAACAATTTAGTTGAATTTTTGACCATCAAAGAGCAAGTTTACACATCTCTTGTTCCTTATTTTTATGCAAATTTCGATTTGATGGTAATCGTATCACCTCTAGAGTTTTAGGTAGGGACATCGACCTTTCTATCGGTCGGTTTGCTAGAATTCTGCATCTCTCCACTGGTGGAGCGGATGTGTATACCCATGACCTGCATGATTTTGAATTTCCGGAGGGTGAGTCTTCGCTCACCGCATCCACTCTAATCCACGGGGATGACAACCCCGGTCTTGTTAGAAATGAGGTTGTGAGTAGTTACACTCTCCAATCCCAAGTCCTGGCTAAGATTATTTTCTTCAACATTGTCCCCAAACATGGTGAGTATAGCCACGCTAGGGGTTCCGTACCATTGATTATCTATTGCCTTCTTCGAGGCATTAAGATAAACTTTCCTCGAGTCATAGCTTCCCACATGGCTTCAGATCAGATTCGTACTGCGGGTAGGAGCTTGCCCTACGGCATGCTAATTACCCATCTTCTTAGGGCTCTTGATTTTGATCTATCTACTGAAAGTCCCTCTAATCCCTTGACCAACATCAACAGAGTTGTCCTGAAGATGATGGAAGCCCAGCTGCGTAGACACGCTCCTGTGCAACCACCTATTCCTCCTGCTGGTCCTGGCTCATCTTCTGCACCAGGATCTTCTTCCTCTTCAGCCCCTGTGTTTCCTCCTGAGTTTCAGGCTCTTAGCTCTTCGGAGGTCCGCTCTCAGATCGAGGCACACCAGGCCTGGGTCGAGCAGCGACACGCAGCTCTTCGTGCGGAGATGGCTGCTCGTTCCATTCAGGATGCTGCTTTTCGGGCGGAGATCCGAAACGACATGTCCTATTTTGCTGACTCCATGAGATTCGTGGACGTTCAGTTTCAGGCTCTTTTCACAAAATTTGACATGCTCGTTCCTGACCGTACTCCGATTGCTTGTCGACTCCCATCCACCGGTCCTCCATTCCCTCCCAGAGCTCGTTCTTCTGTTCCACCACCGCGGACCAGAGTAGATGGCATGGATCCAGAGGAGGTTGCTTCTTCCTCAGGGGAAGAAGATGGTGGTGACAAGAAGATGGCTGAGGGCTCTGCTGCACAGAGCTCATCTGAGCATGCCGACGACGAGGAGGACGACGATGATGCTGCTGAGTGACCTCCCTTTTTGATGATGTCAAAAAGGGGGAGAGTTATTTGGGGAGAGTTATCTTGAGAGAGATATTTTGTGATGTAGTACTTTGTGTTGGCCCAATGGCCTTCCACTCTAGTTTTGATGATGATCAACACTCATGTAGTTATGTTTACTAATATTCTTGTGTTTCTAAGTTTCAGATCATTAACAGGATATTAGGTTGGTGATTAGCTTCAACAAGATGATTAGAAGCTATTCTTGATGATTCCGGTGCCAAAGCTTAAAGATCATACCTTTGCACTTGGAGAATCACGGAGTTTGGACCGAGTCTACTTGAAGATGAAGATCGTCAAGAAGACTTAGGTATCTAGTTTAGAGTTTGTGTTTTAGATCCATATTTGTAAAGCTTAGTTTAGTTGATATGCTCAAGTGCACAAAACACACACGTTTCATGATTTGGTTTTTGGTTTTCATGAATAATAGATCAAAACAAGTTTACATATGGTATATGTATAGTAGATGTTTTCTATTTATACATACATGCTTTAACTTGGTAAACAAACTTATTTTGATATCCCTATTCATGTTTTGGAAAAATCAAGTTTGACAAAATACAGGTTTTGTTTTTGATAAAATTTGCAAGACACAAAAATGAATTGATATGATTGATATATGTCTTGAAATTTTTATCACATGTTTATGTTTCAACATAAAATGATAAAACAATTTTTATGGTATTTTTAAAAGAGATAAAAGATTTTTTAGAAAATATTTTTCCAAATTTTTCTGACCTGGTTTTGTGCTGACAGGCTGGTCGGCCGACCGGACCGGTCGACCGCACCAAGGGCCGGTCGACCGACGTGCACAGACGTGCACGTCTGTTAGGCACAGTGGCCGGTCGACCGGGCCGGTCGACCGGGCCTGAGAGCTCTGCTCTCGGTTTATTTCGGTCGACCGGACCGGTCGACCGATGTTGCCCAACGGTCACATTTTTGACCGTTGGCGGTCGACCGGACCGGTCGACGGCAGTTGGTCAGACTGCCACATCAGCCTAACGGCTAGTTTTTCCTAGGGGCTATATATACCCCATTTCTCCATTGTTTTAGAAAAGAATTTTTGAGCTAAAAATTTTCAGTTTTCTGAAGAGTTTAAAAGAGTTTTAAAAGAGTTTTTAAGTCAAAAAGATTTCATCTTATTTGTTTTTGGTTTTTTGGAAAATCAAAGAAAGCTAGGGTTTTGGGAGATTGTTTTGTTTTTCATTTTCTAACATTTACAAGTGATTTCCCAAATAGTTTTTCTTTGTTGCTGGTTTCCAAAAACACCTTGATTCCACACTTGAGCTATATCTTCTATCCTAAACTATTAGGATCTTTGTTTTGTGGAAAAAGAAAGAAAGAGAGAGTTTTGAGGTTGTTGTTTGTAACCTCTAAGTTGTACACCCTTATTCTTGTTGTATCCCTCTTCGGTAGAGGTAATCGGGTGATTGGTTTGTGAGCCTCTTAGGTAGAGGTGTTTGTTGTAGTTGGCTACGAGCCGTATCCCTCTTCGGTAGAGGTGGATTGTGGTTGTATAGCCTCGGTGGCTTTGTAAGGTTGAGAGAGGAGTTTGGTACTCCTATAGTGGATTGGGAAATCCTTCACGGTGGTGAAGGCGGGGATGTAGAGCTAGGGGCTCGAACCTCGAAACATATCTTGGTCTTTGCGTTTGATCCAATATCTCTCAACTCTTACTCTCTTTACTTTGTGCAAGCATCATTCATTTCTTACAAGCATCATTCATTCATTGCATACATATCTTATACATTGCTTGTGTTGTGCATATTTCATATTGCCTTGCATTTATTCATATTACTATTCATTCTTATATGCTTGGCTTGATTGTGTGTATTTTATATTGCTTGGATTGCTTGTGTGTGTGTGCCTAACTTATACTCATCCAACAAGAGCTTCACATAGCACCTCAACCCATTTCAAGGGGAATCAAGAGGAGTTAGTCCAGAGCCTCGAAAGGGGAATTCGGCTACACTTGTTGTATTGTATTAGTTTGTGCATAATTTGCATTAGCTTCCGCATTTAGCGCACTTAGTTTGCATTTAGTTTATTAGATTAGCACTTACACCTATTCACCCCCCCTCTAGGTGTTTTTCAATTGGTATCAGAGCTAGTGCTCCTGATACTTAGGCTTAACATCCTAGGAGTGAGATCCATTTGCTTGCTAATCTTATCTGCAAATGTTTGCTTGTTTGCACACATTTAGTTTATACCATGGACTTCATGACCCCACCTAGCTATGATCCTTCCAACATTGATATTTGGAAGTATAGGATGTCCATGTACCTAAAGACCCTAGGTTTGCATGTCTTCCTTGCCGCCACCAAGAGATGTTATCTTGGTGATGGTAATCATATAGGGGCCAATGCACAAGCCCTAGAGGCTATTAGAAGCACTCTTCCTAAAGATTATCTCTTATGTGTTTCTAACTTTGATTCCGCCTTTGCAGTGTGGAACAATTGACAACCACCACCACCTCGGAGCTTCAAGTTCAAATTCAAGAAGAGGAATCTAGTGGAGAATCCGAACCACAACAATGCTACATGGTCCAAGGGAATGACTCCCTTGAGGTACAATCGGAAACTCAACTAGATAGTAATGATTGTGCTAGTTCTTCAAATGATTTTGTTGATCCCCATGCTTTAAATGAAGAACTATCTATTGTTTGTGAAAAATTGATAGAGAAGTATAAGATTTTGAAAAAGAAAAGTCTAGGAATAGAAAAAGAAAATAAGTGTTTGAATTCTAGACTTAATATTGCTTTGCAAGAGAAAGAGGAGATCTCTAATGATAGGGATTCATTAAGATCTCAACTTAATCTTGTATTAAAAGAAAACGAATTTTTGAAAAATAAAAATGATTGTGAAAACCTTTTGAAGAAAAATGAAAATTTGTCTTCTAAAATTGATTTTGTTTTAAAAGAGAATGTTGATTTGAAAAATAAAATTGTTTCCATTTCAAATGAATTAAATGCTTGTTTGAAGAAAAATGAGGTTTTGCATAAAAAGATTGATGCACATGTTTGCCATGCTAGGGTAGTATCACACACTTCACCTATTGCATGCCACACTTCTTCTTCTAAAATTATTGATGATATTTGTATGCTAAAGAAGAGAGTCGATTGTTTGGGCTCCACTATGAGCCAATGTGCCATGAACCACTCACGGTTGGAAACCTTGGTTCGAAAGAAACAAGTTCCATCCTTTATGCATGCACACCCATCACGGCATACACATGCTTCACACGGACACCATCAACACAAGTATGCTCATGTGTACACATGTACACATTGTGGCCGAAAAGGTCATCTTGCTAAATTTTGTTATGATAGATTAAATGTTTCAAATTTAGCAAAGAAATTTGTTTGGGTTAGGGAAGGGACTAACCCCCATGGACCCAACAAGATGTGGGTACCAAAGACCACCCCTCCTATTGTTTTTGATGTAGGTGTGGGCTCTCACATGACGTGAGAGTGATAGCACCTTGGAGTGGATGCGTTCCGGACTTAAAGGAAATCAAATTGGATGCATCACTTTCAAGGAAGATTTGGTGGAGATGACCACCATGTTTTGGAGACAAGGAAAGTTGCTTCTTCGATTTTGGTAACAATCCTTTACTCCCATTTATTATGTTTACATGCTTTCCACTTCATTGTTTATAGCATGTTTTAATAGTTTATAGCATTTTTTTTTGATGTCTATGGATTAGTATGTTCATTCCATGTTTATTAGATCCTTGACATACATGTATAGTATTTGAGACACACATGCTTATTTGATTCACATTTAGTGTTCTCACCGTTTGTTTAGCTATAATGTACATCATGAATCTAATACATGTGAATTTACATAGTAGTCATGTTTTAGGTTTATCATGATGATTTTCATATTTGTTTGATGCTTCTTGTTAAGATTACTTGTTTAGATGTTAGTTTTCATTAAGACTAGGAATTATACTTGTACATATAATGGGCCACAAATAAATCTATATATGTTTGGGCTTGATTGCTTATTTGAACCCATTAGATGTGCTAGTATAGTCTAGTTTTGATGATTCATACATTTTAAACTTGTATTCCTATTTTTGGATTTGTTTTATGTGTATAAGTTTTCAATTCATGTATATGTGTATTTTGCCAAACTTTAAGATATACATGTATACCCCTTGAGTCATTTGCCTTTCATGCAAATCTACTTATGGACTCATTTGTGTTTAGGGATATGTATGTATACTTAGTGTGTTGACAATACATACATATACCTTGAAATGAAAATTGATTTAATGTAAAGATTTAGATTTTCATGTTTTGAAGTTTTTGTGTCAATATTTAACTTCATGTATATGTCTATCTAGTTCAAACTAATCTTATACATATACATCTTTTTGAGCCACGTGCCTTCATGAATATACATTTAGTGGACTCGTTGAGTTTTGGATATGTATGTATATTTTAGCTTGTATTAGACATACATATGCCTTGAAGATTAAATAAGGAGTTTTATATGATTTTTCATGTTTTTGATAGAATTATGTTTTAAGGAATAATTGAGCTCAATGAAATATTTTTCATGATTATGATCTTCACATATTATTTGTACACTCATATCTATTGCTCATGTTTTGTTTCTCATGAGTTATGCTTTATTGGTTAGAGTGATGATTATCATGTGAATTTCAATTTTTTTTATTCCTTGCTTGAAGGATTTCGTGCTAGTTAACAAGTTTTCCATTTAACTAGTTGCGGTGTTCTTCATTTTGGTAGTGATTTTCAAACAAAACTACATTTCAAATCTATCTTTGAAAACCCCTACCTTCAAAGGGCGGTAGGATGGGAGATCATGTTCATGTATGCCCTAAATTGAAAATCTTTAAAACTTGAATTATGATTGGGTGGTAGATAATATGATGTATACACTTGAACTTATTGTTATGTCAATTGGTATCATTGAACTCTTTCAATCGGTATCATTTTGATCTTCTTGTATACTCATATATGTTTTGTATGTATGTATGCCTTAAATTCCAAGTATATCAATTTCTATTGGTATCTATCTTTCATACATATATATGTTTGTGTTTATGCTAGTGCTTGAGTTTCAATTTAGTTTAAATTGATTACTTTTAAATTGTTATCAAGACTATGCATGACTTTAGTTTGTATTTCATAAAGGGGGAGAAAATTTGATTTTGTATTTCAATTGGTATTTGTACTCCCACACTTTATGATTAAAAGTTGTTATTTTAAACATATGATATCAACATCAAATTGGTAAAATATTTACAATTGGCATCATATTTAAGAAATTCAAAATTTGTTTGATTTGTATTTCCTATATGCAAGGAGAGCTTAACATCTCTCTTACATATAGATTCATGTTGAGTATATTATAAATTGAGGAGCTTGACAACTCTTCTTTATATGATATACGTGTGTAGGGGGAGCTTCACATCTCCTCTTATGTATTACATAATATGTGTTATGTGAATTGGGGCTTGTCATCCCTTCTTCATGTAATGCATATGTGTAGGGAAGCTAACTTAGCGTCTTCCTCTTCATGAATGTATATAGCATATAACATATATTGATTCTTGTTTATTGGTATCAAGATGCTTCATTGACATATTTTTAATTGATATCATGTTTGTAGTCACCCCTTATTGATTTTGTTTTTGTTTAGACAAAAAGGGGGAGAACATTGTCTTTTATTGTTTTGTTTGACATAAAGGGGAAGAAAGATTTTTACCCCTCGTTTTATTTATGGTTTTGATTACCCCTTTGTTGATGATTGACAAAAAGGGGGAGAAGTATTTGTGTTTTATATGCATGCTTATGTTTATGCATATATTATGTTTTAATCTCAAGATTATTAAACATGAAACATGCACATGCATATAAGTGTAATTGATTTATAGAGTTTGCTTTGTAATTGGTATCTAGAGCTTATTTTGTTTTGAATATCCATTTGATATCTAGAACCATTTTCATGTTTAATATTCATTGCATATATTTATTGTTTATCCCTATGCATGAGTTAAGGGGGAGCTTCCTTGAAGCTTATCTTTAATCCATGCATATATAACTCCATGAGTTTTGTCATCATCAAAAAGGGGAGATTGTTGGCCCAATGGCCTTCCACTCTAGTTTTGATGATGATCAACACTCATGTAGTTATGTTTACTAATATTCTTGTGTTTCTAAGTTTCAGATCATTAACAGGATATTAGGTTGGTGATTAGCTTCAACAAGATGATTAGAAGCTATTCTTGATGATTCGGTGCCAAAGCTTAAAGATCATACCTTTGCACTTGGAGAATCACGGAGTTTGGACCGAGTCTACTTGAAGATGAAGATCGTCAAGAAGACTTAGGTATCTAGTTTAGAGTTTGTGTTTTAGATCCATATTTGTAAAGCTTAGTTTAGTTGATATGCTCAAGTGCACAAAACACACACGTTTCATGATTTGGTTTTTGGTTTTCATGAATAATAGATCAAAACAAGTTTACATATGGTATATGTATAGTAGATGTTTTCTATTTATACATACATGCTTTAACTTGGTAAACAAACTTATTTTGATATCCCTATTCATGTTTTGGAAAAATCAAGTTTGACAAAATACAGGTTTTGTTTTGATAAAATTTGCAAGACACAAAAATGAATTGATATGATTGATATATGTCTTGAAATTTTATCACATGTTTATGTTTCAACATAAAATGATAAAACAATTTTTATGGTATTTTTAAAAGAGATAAAAGATTTTTTAGAAAATATTTTTCCAAATTTTTTCTGACCTGGTTTTGTGCTGACAGGCTGGTCGGCCGACCGGACCGGTCGACCGCACCAAGGGCCGGTCGACCGATCCGGTCGACCGACGTGCACAGACGTGCACGTCTGTTAGGCACAGTGGCCGGTCGACCGGGCCGGTCGACCGGGCCTGAGAGCTCTGCTCTCGGTTTATTTCGGTCGACCGGACCGGTCGACCGATGTTGCCCAACGGTCACATTTTTGACCGTTGGCGGTCGACCGGACCGGTCGACCGGCAGTTGGTCAGACTGCCACATCAGCCTAACGGCTAGTTTTTCCTAGGGGCTATATATACCCCATTTCTCCATTGTTTTAGAAAAGAATTTTTGAGCTAAAAATTTTCAGTTTTCTGAAGAGTTTAAAAGAGTTTTTAAAAGAGTTTTTAAGTCAAAAAGATTTCATCTTATTTGTTTTTGGTTTTTTGGAAAATCAAAGAAAGCTAGGGTTTGGGAGATTGTTTTGTTTTTCATTTTCTAACATTTACAAGTGATTTCCCAAATAGTTTTCTTTGTTGCTGGTTTCCAAAAACACCTTGATTCCACACTTGAGCTATATCTTCTATCCTAAACTATTAGGATCTTTGTTTTGTGGAAAAAGAAAGAAAGAGAGAGTTTTGAGGTTGTTGTTTGTAACCTCTAAGTTGTACACCCTTATTCTTGTTGTATCCCTCTTCGGTAGAGGTAATCGGGTGATTGGTTTGTGAGCCTCTTAGGTAGAGGTGTTTGTTGTAGTTGGCTACGAGCCGTATCCCTCTTCGGTAGAGGTGGATTGTGGTTGTATAGCCTCGGTGGCTTTGTAAGGTTGAGAGAGGAGTTTGGTACTCCTATAGTGGATTGGGAAATCCTTCACGGTGGTGAAGGCGGGGATGTAGAGCTAGGGGCTCGAACCTCGAAACATATCTTGGTCTTTGCGTTTGATCCAATATCTCTCAACTCTTACTCTCTTTACTTTGTGCAAGCATCATTCATTTCTTACAAGCATCATTCATTCATTGCATACATATCTTATACATTGCTTGTGTTGTGCATATTTCATATTGCCTTGCATTTATTCATATTACTATTCATTCTTATATGCTTGGCTTGATTGTGTGTATTTTATATTGCTTGGATTGCTTGTGTGTGTGTGCCTAACTTATACTCATCCAACAAGAGCTTCACATAGCACCTCAACCCATTTCAAGGGGAATCAAGAGGAGTTAGTCCAGAGCCTCGAAAGGGGAATTCGGCTACACTTGTTGTATTGTATTAGTTTGTGCATAATTTGCATTAGCTTCCGCATTTAGCGCACTTAGTTTGCATTTAGTTTATTAGATTAGCACTTACACCTATTCACCCCCCTCTAGGTGTTTTTCAATTGGTATCAGAGCTAGTGCTCCTGATACTTAGGCTTAACATCCTAGGAGTGAGATCCATTTGCTTGCTAATCTTATCTGCAAATGTTTGCTTGTTTGCACACATTTAGTTTATACCATGGACTTCATGACCCCACCTAGCTATGATCCTTCCAACATTGATATTTGGAAGTATAGGATGTCCATGTACCTAAAGACCCTAGGTTTGCATGTCTTCCTTGCCGCCACCAAGAGATGTTATCTTGGTGATGGTAATCATATAGGGGCCAATGCACAAGCCCTAGAGGCTATTAGAAGCACTCTTCCTAAAGATTATCTCTTATGTGTTTCTAACTTTGATTCCGCCTTTGCAGTGTGGAACAAATTGACAACCACCACCACCTCGGAGCTTCAAGTTCAAATTCAAGAAGAGGAATCTAGTGGAGAATCCGAACCACAACAATGCTACATGGTCCAAGGGAATGACTCCCTTGAGGTACAATCGGAAACTCAACTAGATAGTAATGATTGTGCTAGTTCTTCAAATGATTTTGTTGATCCCCATGCTTTAAATGAAGAACTATCTATTGTTTGTGAAAAATTGATAGAGAAGTATAAGATTTTGAAAAAGAAAAGTCTAGGAATAGAAAAAGAAAATAAGTGTTTGAATTCTAGACTTAATATTGCTTTGCAAGAGAAAGAGGAGATCTCTAATGATAGGGATTCATTAAGATCTCAACTTAATCTTGTATTAAAAGAAAACGAATTTTTGAAAAATAAAAATGATTGTGAAAACCTTTTGAAGAAAAATGAAAATTTGTCTTCTAAAGTTGATTTTGTTTTAAAAGAGAATGTTGATTTGAAAAATAAAATTGTTTCCATTTCAAATGAATTAAATGCTTGTTTGAAGAAAAATGAGGTTTTGCATAAAAAGATTGATGCACATGTTTGCCATGCTAGGGTAGTATCATACACTTCACCTATTGCATGCCACACTTCTTCTTCTAAAATTATTGATGATATTTGTATGCTAAAGAAGAGAGTCGATTGTTTGGGCTCCACTATGATCCAATGTGCCATGAACCACTCACGGTTGGAAACCTTGGTTCGAAAGAAACAAGTTCCATCCTTTATGCATGCACACCCATCACGGCATACACATGCTTCACACGGACACCATCAACACAAGTATGCTCATGTGTACACATGTACACATTGTGGCCGAAAAGGTCATCTTGCTAAATTTTGTTATGATAGATTAAATGTTTCAAATTTAGCAAAGAAATTTGTTTGGGTTAGGGAAGGGACTAGCCCCCATGGACCCAACAAGATGTGGGTACCAAAGACCACCCCTCCTATTGTTTTTGATGTAGGTGTGGGCTCTCACATGACGTGAGAGTGATAGCACCTTGGAGTGGATGCGTTCCGGACTTAAAGGAAATCAAATTGGATGCATCACTTTCAAGGGAAGATTTGGTGGAGATGACCACCATGTTTTGGAGACAAGGAAAGTTGCTTCTTCGATTTTGGTAACAATCCTTTACTCCCATTTATTATGTTTACATGCTTTCCACTTCATTGTTTATAGCATGTTTTAATAGTTTATAGCATTTTTTTTTGATGTCTATGGATTAGTATGTTCATTCCATGTTTATTAGATCCTTGACATACATGTATAGTATTTGAGACACACATGCTTATTTGATTCACATTTAGTGTTCTCACCGTTTGTTTAGCTATAATGTACATCATGAATCTAATACATGTGAATTTACATAGTAGTCATGTTTTAGGTTTATCATGATGATTTTCATATTTGTTTTGATGCTTCTTGTTAAGATTACTTGTTTAGATGTTAGTTTTCATTAAGACTAGGAATTATACTTGTACATATAATGGGCCACAAATAAATCTATATATGTTTGGGCTTGATTGCTTATTTGAACCCATTAGATGTGCTAGTATAGTCTAGTTTTGATGATTCATACATTTTAAACTTGTATTCCTATTTTTGGATTTGTTTTATGTGTATAAGTTTTCAATTCATGTATATGTGTATTTTGCCAAACTTTAAGATATACATGTATACCCCTTGAGTCATTTGCCTTTCATGCAAATCTACTTATGGACTCATTTGTGTTTAGGGATATGTATGTATACTTAGTGTGTTGACAATACATACATATACCTTGAAATGAAAATTGATTTAATGTAAAGATTTAGATTTTCATGTTTTGAAGTTTTTGTGTCAATATTTAACTTCATGTATATGTCTATCTAGTTCAAACTAATCTTATACATATACATCTTTTTGAGCCACGTGCCTTCATGAATATACATTTAGTGGACTCGTTGAGTTTTGGATATGTATGTATATTTTAGCTTGTATTAGACATACATATGCCTTGAAGATTAAATAAGGAGTTTTATATGATTTTTCATGTTTTTGATAGAATTATGTTTTAAGGAATAATTGAGCTCAATGAAATATTTTTCATGATTATGATCTTCACATATTATTTGTACACTCATATCTATTGCTCATGTTTTGTTTCTCATGAGTTATGCTTTATTGGTTAGAGTGATGATTATCATGTGAATTTCAATTTTGTTTTATTCCTTGCTTGAAGGATTTCGTGCTAGTTAACAAGTTTTTCATTTAACTAGTTGCGGTGTTCTTCATTTTGGTAGTGATTTTCAAACAAAACTACATTTTCAAATCTATCTTTGAAAACCCCTACCTTCAAAGGGCGGTAGGATGGGAGATCATGTTCATGTATGCCCTAAATTGAAAATCTTTAAAACTTGAATTATGATTGGGTGGTAGATAATATGATGTATACACTTGAACTTATTGTTATGTCAATTGGTATCATTGAACTCTTTCAATCGGTATCATTTTGATCTTCTTGTATACTCATATATGTTTTGTATGTATGTATGCCTTAAATTCCAAGTATATCAATTTCTATTGGTATCTATCTTTCATACATATATATGTTTGTGTTTATGCTAGTGCTTGAGTTTCAATTTAGTTTAAATTGATTACTTTTAAATTGTTATCAAGACTATGCATGACTTTAGTTTGTATTTCATAAAGGGGGAGAAAATTTGATTTTGTATTTCAATTGGTATTTGTACTCCCACACTTTATGATTAAAAGTTGTTATTTTAAACATATGATATCAACATCAAATTGGTAAAATATTTACAATTGGCATCATATTTAAGAAATTCAAAATTTGTTTTGATTTGTATTTCCTATATGCAAGGAGAGCTTAACATCTCTCTTACATATAGATTCATGTTGAGTATATTATAAATTGAGGAGCTTGACAACTCTTCTTTATATGATATACGTGTGTAGGGGGAGCTTCACATCTCCTCTTATGTATTACATAATATGTGTTATGTGAATTGGGGCTTGTCATCCCTTCTTCATGTAATGCATATGTGTAGGGAAGCTAACTTAGCGTCTTCCTCTTCATGAATGTATATAGCATATAACATATATTGATTCTTGTTTATTGGTATCAAGATGCTTCATTGACATATTTTTAATTGATATCATGTTTGTAGTCACCCCTTATTGATTTTGTTTTTGTTTTAGACAAAAAGGGGGAGAACATTGTCTTTTATTGTTTTGTTTGACATAAAGGGGAAGAAAGATTTTTACCCCTCGTTTTATTTATGGTTTTGATTACCCCTTTGTTGATGATTGACAAAAAGGGGGAGAAGTATTTGTGTTTTATATGCATGCTTATGTTTATGCATATATTATGTTTTAATCTCAAGATTATTAAACATGAAACATGCACATGCATATAAGTGTAATTGATTTATAGAGTTTGCTTTGTAATTGGTATCTAGAGCTTATTTTGTTTTGAATATCCATTTGATATCTAGAACCATTTTCATGTTTAATATTCATTGCATATATTTATTGTTTATCCCTATGCATGAGTTAAGGGGGAGCTTCCTTGAAGCTTATCTTTAATCCATGCATATATAACTCCATGAGTTTTGTCATCATCAAAAAGGGGGAGATTGTTGGCCCAATGGCCTTCCACTCTAGTTTTGATGATGATCAACACTCATGTAGTTATGTTTACTAATATTCTTGTGTTTCTAAGTTTCAGATCATTAACAGGATATTAGGTTGGTGATTAGCTTCAACAAGATGATTAGAAGCTATTCTTGATGATTCCGGTGCCAAAGCTTAAAGATCATACCTTTGCACTTGGAGAATCACGGAGTTTGGACCGAGTCTACTTGAAGATGAAGATCGTCAAGAAGACTTAGGTATCTAGTTTAGAGTTTGTGTTTTAGATCCATATTTGTAAAGCTTAGTTTAGTTGATATGCTCAAGTGCACAAAACACACACGTTTCATGATTTGGTTTTTGGTTTTCATGAATAATAGATCAAAACAAGTTTACATATGGTATATGTATAGTAGATGTTTTCTATTTATACATACATGCTTTAACTTGGTAAACAAACTTATTTTGATATCCCTATTCATGTTTTGGAAAATCAAGTTTGACAAAATACAGGTTTTATTTTTGATAAAATTTGCAAGACACAAAAATGAATTGATATGATTGATATATGTCTTGAAATTTTTATCACATGTTTATGTTTCAACATAAAATGATAAAACAATTTTTATGGTATTTTTAAAAGAGATAAAAGATTTTTTAGAAAATATTTTTCCAAATTTTTTCTGACCTGGTTTTGTGCTGACAGGCTGGTCGGCCGACCGGACCGGTCGACCGCACCAAGGGCCGGTCGACCGATCCGGTCGACCGACGTGCACAGACGTGCACGTCTGTTAGGCACAGTGGCCGTCGACCGGGCCGGTCGACCGGGCCTGAGAGCTCTGCTCTCGGTTTATTTCGGTCGACCGGACCGGTCGACCGATGTTGCCCAACGGTCACATTTTTGACCGTTGGCGGTCGACCGGACCGGTCGACCGGCAGTTGGTCAGACTGCCACATCAGCCTAACGGCTAGTTTTTCCTAGGGGCTATATATACCCCATTTCTCCATTGTTTTAGAAAAGAATTTTTGAGCTAAAAATTTTCAGTTTTCTGAAGAGTTTAAAAGAGTTTTTAAAAGAGTTTTTAAGTCAAAAAGATTTCATCTTATTTGTTTTTGGTTTTTTGGAAAATCAAAGAAAGTTAGGGTTTTGGGAGATTGTTTTGTTTTTCATTTTCTAACATTTACAAGTGATTTCCCAAATAGTTTTTCTTTGTTGCTGGTTTCCAAAAACACCTTGATTCCACACTTGAGCTATATCTTCTATCCTAAACTATTAGGATCTTTGTTTTGTGGAAAAAGAAAGAAAGAGAGAGTTTTGAGGTTGTTGTTTGTAACCTCTAAGTTGTACACCCTTATTCTTGTTGTATCCCTCTTCGGTAGAGGTGATCGGGTGATTGGTTTGTGAGCCTCTTAGGTAGAGGTGTTTGTTGTAGTTGGCTACGGGCCGTATCCCTCTTCGGTAGAGGTGGATTGTGGTTGTATAGCCTCGGTGGCTTTGTAAGGTTGAGAGAGGAGTTTGGTACTCCTATAGTGGATTGGGAAATCCTTCACGGTGGTGAAGGCGGGGATGTAGAGCTAGGGGCTCGAACCTCGAAACATATCTTGGTCTTTGCGTTTGATCCAATATCTCTCAACTCTTACTCTCTTTACTTTGTGCAAGCATCATTCATTTCTTACAAGCATCATTCATTCATTGCATACATATCTTATACATTGCTTGTGTTGTGCATATTTCATATTGCCTTGCATTTATTCATATTACTATTCATTCTTATATGCTTGGCTTGATTGTGTGTATTTTATATTGCTTGGATTGCTTGTGTGTGTGTGCCTAACTTATACTCATCCAACAAGAGCTTCACATAGCACCTCAACCCATTTCAAGGGGAATCAAGAGGAGTTAGTCCAGAGCCTCGAAAGGGGAATTCGGCTACACTTGTTGTATTGTATTAGTTTGTGCATAATTTGCATTAGCTTCCGCATTTAGCGCACTTAGTTTGCATTTAGTTTATTAGATTAGCACTTACACCTATTCACCCCCCCTCTAGGTGTTTTTCACTTTGTGTGTTGTTTGGACATGTAGTATTTGTGTTTGGACATGTAGTATTTATGTTTGGACATGTAGTATTTATTTTTATTTTGCTTTGGACATGTATTTTTAGTATGTGTTGTGGACATGGACATGGTTATTCACTTTATGCGTATCTTTTGTTTTGTGTATCTCTTATTTATGTCATGTATGAACTCATTTCCTTCATCTATTCTATGACATGAGTATTTGGTATCATTTGTTGGCATGGAAATATGGTGTTTATCATTTACATATGTTTTCCTATATATGCATGTGTTGAGGGGGAGCTTCATTTGAAGTCTCTACCCAAAATATTTTGTGATAACTACATATGTTTTGCCATCATCAAAAAGGGGGAGATTGTTGGCCCAAAGGCCATTATCCCAGTTATTTTGATGATAACAAAACATATTTAGTTATGTATTTAATAATTTTGTTTAAAAGGATTTCAGGTTCAAGAACAGTTTTTGACGACTCCACTTAAAGACTCACACGTTTGGAGTTCGCCCAAGATTTGCATTCCCAAGCTAAAGCACAATAGGAAGCTTCGGGAATAAGATATTGAAGAAAAGAACGAGTCAAGACTACGAAGAAAAAGAACTAGCATAGACTATGGAGAAAACAAGATTTGTATTTTTATTTTTATTTTAGATATTTTGTCAAAGCTAGATATTAGAAGTAGAGCTATGGGATTATCACACACGCACACCTTTTAGTTAGGTTCATGGCTTCAAAAAGATTTTCAATCTCCATTTCTAAACTTAGATTTAAAGTGAACATGTTTGGAAATAAGCTTTTAGAAAGACAATAGTTTTGGAAAAACATTTTTATGGAAAAACAAGTTTTTATCAAAAGGATTTTTTATCAAACTATTTTAACATGATAGAAGTATGACATATGCTCATACTCTATGTTTTTACAAGTTCCAAAAATTTAACCCAAGACCTAAAACCAAAAACCCAATTTCTGGTTCTGGAAGTTCTGATTTTTCAGAACTTACAGTAACCGGTCGACCGGCCCGGTCGACCGATGTGCACAAACTGTGCATGTGTATATCAGTCGACCGCCCCGGTCGACCGAGGCACATTTGTGTTCACAGGATTTTTCGGTCGACCGACCCGGTCGACCGCAGAGCCCCAACGGTCGGATTTTTGACCGTTGGCGGTCGACCGACCCGGTCGACCGACTACTGTCAGATTTTCTGACAGTTCCAACAGCTATTTTTTCTGGCTAATTCTCTTTTGGGATTTGATACCAACGATTTTGTGAGGCTGTTTTTGACCCCTATAAATAGAGGGTCACCTCATATTGATAAGATAACTATTGCAAAATAATTCCAAAAGATTTCACAAGAGCTTTACAAAGAATTTCAATTCCTTTCTTTTACAAAAGATTTTTCAAAGCCTAAATTCCCAACACCCAACTTGTAGCCTATTCCTCTACCTTCTCTCTAGTTTTTGCACACCACAATCCCAAGCTCTACATCTATATCATTGGTTCTAGGATTGTGCAAGTGAGCTATTTTGATCAAGTGTGATCACCTTTCTTATTGAGTGAAGTTGTAGAGGCATCGGCCTCAAGGGAGCTAGTGAGCTTCGGGTGGTGTTGCGGCATCACAAGTGTAGGGTCAAGTGTGTCCTTGTATTGGCGATCCGGTGGGATCAACGATAGTAGTGCAAATCCTTCAAGTGTGAAGGCGGGGACGTAGAGCGTGGCTCGAACCTCGGAAACACATCCTTGCGTTTGCGTTTGCTCGAATTTTCTCTCAACTCTACTCCTTTTAATTCTTGCACCTTTATTATTCTATTTATTGCAAGTCTATATTTGTGCTATTTGTGTGTTAAATTTTAAATTCCGCATTATTGCCATAATTCATATAGCCATCACCTATTCACCCCCCTCTAGGTGATTTCATATATTATTGTCAATTTTAGTTTAAAAATTAACGCACACTCTTCCTCAGCAAGCTGTAGTAATCCTTCTTCTTCTAATCGTAGTCGTGCTTTAGATTTGACTGGTCAAGAATGACATGTTTTCTATTTGCTTTTACCCAACACTTCAATATTTCCATTCTCACAATTAGAAACACCCTCCACATATTTTATTGCGTCTTCTAATTCCCCTTCTAATCCACCTTCTACTTTCTCTGTCGAAGTAGCAACTTACATGGTAGAGGAAAAATCTTAGGTTTCAAAATTTTTAAAACAAAGCTATTTTGGAGTTAGGAAGGTTGTATGCAAGATTTATCCCAATGTTTCTTATTCATTTCCAAATAATAGTGGAACTGATGCACTAACTAGGCACATTAGGGAAAAAAACCGACAAAATCAATCACGACAAACACAATTTTTCACTTTTGGTGGCATATTAAGCACTTTTAATTATAACCGTTAAGAGGTAAAACTAATCTAGCTAAATATTTAATTCAGGCTAAATAACCTTTTAGTTTTGCTGAAAATGAAGGTTTTATAAATTTTTTTAGAACTACTCATAATCTTGAATATGATCCATTCTGTGAAGATACTATTAGAACGAAAATGTTCAGGATTAGTGTAGAAAGAAAACGAATTTTAATTGAAACTTTTGCTTCTATGCCACAAAGAGTTGCACTTACTTCTGATTGTTGGGAAGCTCTTAACGGCTTTCATTTTATAGTTTCCACTGCACATTTTTTTGATTCAAATTGGCTTTTAAATAAAAGAATTATTGATTTTAAAATATTTTTTTCTTTGATAATGGTCTAATCTCAGTCAAACTATTATGAAAGTTGTTATAGAATTTAGACTTGAATCAAAATTTTTTCTATTTCAGTTGATAATGCTAGCAATAATATTGTTGCAATTGAGCTTTAAAAAACTTATTTTAGACCGGTTTTAAATGAAAAATATTATTTTATTCATTGTGTATGTCACATTATTAACTTGTGTATACAGGATGGCTTAAAATGTATAGATGTTTATATTCACAATTTAAGAAGTACTATTTATTTATTAAAAGTAGTGATCCATGGAGGCAAAGCTTTAAACAAATTTGTTCAAACGTAGGCCTACAAATTAAAGCTTTACCTCAGGATATAAGGACTCTTGAAACTTAACATATAATATGTTGAGGAAAGCTATTGCTTTTCAGGCTGCAATAGATATATTTATTTCCGCAGAATTGTCAGATATATTTATTCCCGATGAAGAATGAAAAATTATTGAAGTAATCAGTAAATTTCTAAATTTTTTTGAAAGAGTAACAAGATTATTTTCTGGGGTTTATTATCCCACAACTAATTTAGTATTTTACGAGTTAATTAAAATTACTGAACTATTTTCTACATAGTGAGATGATTATTTACTTAAAGATATTATTTATTCTATGAAAAAAAAATTCAATAAGTTTTTAAAGATTTTCTTACTATATTTTTATTTTCTATTATTTTGGATCCTTAAATGTGAAGGATGTAAATATTTACTTGAAAATTTTTATGAAAAAATGAAATATCGTGATTGTTCCCAAGTATGGAAAGATATTGAGCATTCTATAAATAATATGTATGATTTTTATGATTCTCAATTTGAAAATAAACAATCAACTCAACCTGTATCTTCATATAGGCCTAAAAGTTCTTTATTATCTCATTTATTATCTGCATTCAAAAGATCAAGAAGTTCAGACTCATTGAATGAGATTCATTATTATTCTACTTGTGTTATAGCTCCTGAGATTGATGCAGACTCAGAATTTAAAAATTTTAAAATTTTAGCCTAGTGAAATCATAAGAATCAACATATCATGTACTTTTTATTATGACGCGTGATTTACTAACCCCTTATGGCTCTACTATAACTTCAACATCTACTTTTAGTATCATTGGATGAGTGCTGACTAATACAAGAAACCATCTAGCATCAAAGACATCGTGATGAGACTCTACAGGAAGGATTGGCTCGATGCGGAGACGAGAAGACAGAATAAAATAATATATGAAATCTTTGAAGACTCTCCAGAAGATGAGTGCACAAATAAAAATATTTTGTATTTATATTTGTATATATATTAAACTATCAATTTATATACTACATTTGTAATTTTATCAATTTAAACTTTATTTTTTAATCTATATTATTCATTTTTATTTATATCAATTTATCCAATCTATTGGATTGTTAATACAAAAATTTACATTTGCATTTTACAACTTGTATCAATTTTGTCCAAATTTGTGTGATTTTTAGAATTTTTTACATTTTTTAAACTTGTAATTCATTTTTATTTTTTAAAAAACCCTCCTGGACGGTCCGGCCTGGATATAGCCCGGCTCGACCCAGCCCAAGAAATGCGAGCGGGCCTAGGCTTGGCTCGACCTGGGCTTTGACCCACCAGTCCTGGGACGGGCCCGACCTGACCTGTCCCATTTCGCACCCCTACTTAAGTCTTCTTTCACATCATCTAGTACTGTTACTAGTGGTGAAGCCAGAATTTCAAAGATGAGGATACAAAATAACATTCAATGCATTAATCACTAATTAAATAATTTTTAACAGATTCACAATGTACATCCAACTTGCTAGTTTTCTTTTCAAATTAAAAAAAATCAGAAACTTTCCCAATTTAAAGTTCAGAAACACAAATCAGTGCAACAAAAACCCTAATGGTCTCTTCAATTAAGCGAACACAGTAACCAAATTAGAATCAAACTGCAAGAAATTTTAAATAAATAAATATATCAAACTCAAAAGCTTATAAACGCATGGTGAATCAATCGAGGGGTCCCAACATTATTTTGACAGCTCATCCAGTCAAACTACCATAAAACAGAGCCCCCAATTTTACAAAGCACCTGCATTCGATTCTGAAGCCCTAGGAGGAAAAAAAAGCCAAAACCAGCCTCAAAATTGAAAAATATCTCGAAGCAGAGTACCTCAAAGAAACCACCGGCGACAAGAGAGAGCGAGAAGGATAACGATGATCGATCATAACTGAGAGTAAAATATCGACCAATTTAACGAAGAGAATATCATCGACAGATTTTATCATCGGTAGAGAGATCAAATCAGAGAGACATAAATGAGAGAGAGAGAGAGAGAGAGATTAGATCAGAGAGACAAAGATGAGAGATTAGATCAGAGAGACAGAGATCAGGCTGAGCAATCGAGATCAGATCAGAGATAAGAGAGAGGCACCAAGAGCCATCACGACTCACCACTGCGGATTCGTGACTGAGGGGGAGCGGTCATCCTGCAGAGATCGCCTTGATCAGATTAAAGAGTAAGGTGCCGAGATGTGTCGTAACTTACCACTGCCACTGACGGAGCCGTGGAGGTGGAGTAGTCGGCCGACAGAGATTCCCTTGATCAGATAAGAGAGGGGGAGGCTGAGAGGGAGGGAGGCTGAATTTATTTTTTTATTTTATGCATGCGGGCCTAGTTGCGGGCATCGGCTGAATTCGCGGGCGTGGGCTGAATTTATTTAATAAGCTGTAGTCCGCTATAAATTATATGCGGCCCGGCACCCGTGGGTCCAACCCAAGAGCGGCCCAAACCAATGGGAAGCACAAGATATGTAGGAAGAATCCAATTTAAGGAGGGGTCAGCGGGTAACGTGACCCCCCTGCCGCCCCTTGGCTGTATCATCACAAGGTTCACGATTATCAAAAATTTATTTGAATAACTCATTAATTATTTAGGAGAGAATAAGTTTATGCATTAATCAATAATCAATCATACTTTTATCAAACTAGTATAAGAATGTTAAAATAAGATTAAAAAAATTAATAGTAAAATATAATATCTGATAATGATTAATATCATCAAATAATTGTTTTTTAACACAAATTGTTGGCCTAGAGGCCTTCCACTCTAGTTTTGATGATGATTAACTCATGTAGTTATGTTTACTAATAATCTTGTGATGTTTAGTTTCAGATACTTTAAGAAGATATTAGTAGGTGATTAGCTTCAACAAAGGTGTTTTGGAGCTTCTCACATGGTGATTCAAGAGCCCGAGCGACAAAGTTCATATCTAGCATTCGTTGGAGTCAAGCTCGGTGGATCACGGTTTGGATCGAGTCGACTTGAAGACAGAGTTCGTCAAGAAGACTTCCGTACTTAGTTTAGTTTTTATTTTAGATCCATTTGTAAACACTAGATAGTGTGATATGCTCAAGTTCACAACACACACACTTGTTTTAGTTTTCATGTTTATTGGTTTTCTGTTTTTGGTTTAACCGATCTTGATTTTCATGAATAGATAGTATCAAAACAAGTTTACATGATTTAATGTATATTAGATTTGTTTTATATACATGTATACTTCATATACTTAGACAAACTTATTTTGATATGCCTATTCATGTATTTAGGTTTTGCATTTTAACAAAACTTGTTTTTGGAATTATTATCAAAAACTATGATATATATCTTTTATGTATATTGGATTATATCCATATACAACATGCTTCAAATTGTTTAAATATCATGTTTTTATGTTTGGATGAGTTTTGGACAAAACGAATTTTCAATTCAAAAATCCAAGTTTTGGAAAATACGAGTTTTGGTTTTCGGCAAAATTTGTAAGTCACAAAAATGGTTCAAAAAGTTTGAAATATGTGTTGAATTTTTCACACATGTTTATATATCAAAGTATCATACTAAAACTATTTTTGTGGATTTTTAGAGATTTTATGGGAATTTATTGGAATTAAAATACCCAGTTTTCAAGTCCTGATTTGCTGCCTGCCAGGCTCTGGCGGTCGACCGGACCTAGAGTCGGTAGACCGGACCGGTCGACCGAGGTGCACAAGGATGTGCACGCTGACCAGCCACTTGGGCCGGTCGACCGGGCGGTCGACCGACTGCAAGTGCCCCACTCTCGGGTGGGGGCGGTCGACCGTGAGCAAGGCACGGTTGACCGAGCGGTCGATCTGTCAGAGAGCAATCTGCTCTCTGGATTGGCACGGTCGACTGGGCGGTCGACCGGCAGGCTCAACGGTCAAAATTTTGACCGTTGACCGGTCGACCGGCCGGTCGACCGGAAGGCCATTTCTGGCCTAGTCAGCAGCCAACGGGCAAATCTGTTTTGGAGATATAAATACCTCATTTGAGAGAGGTTTTCTCGAAGATTTTCAAGAGCAAAAAATTTACCTATTCTCTAGTGTTTTAAAAGCAAGTTTTTCAAAAGAGTTTGTTATTTTTAAAGATCTATCTTCATTTGTTTTCAAGGGTTGGAAAAATTAAAGAAAAATAGAGATTTGAGATATTTGTGTTGTTCTTCATTTCTATCAAATTCAAAGTGTTTTCCCAAGTATTTTTCTTTATTATTTGATTTCCAAACACCTTGATTTCTCAAACTTGAGCTTACATACTATCCTATCTATTAGGATCTTTGTTTTTGTGAGAAAGAGATAGTTTGTGGTTGTAGAAACCACCAAGTGTTGTACCCTCCCTATTTGTGATATCCTTCTTGTGTAGAGGTTGATTTTCGAGTGGTGGTTAGCTCCGTCTAGTGAGAGGTGAAGTTGTGGTTGGCTCCCTCTAGTGAGAGGTGGAGATTGTTGTGTTTAGCTCCCTCTAGTGAGAGGTGGAGTTTGTGTTGGAATCCCTCAAGTGTGAGGTGATTGTGTCGTATTCGCTAAGTGCCTACCCCTCTTGTGTGAGGTGGTGTTTGTGTGGCTTTGTGCCTAGCCTCTGTGAGAGGTTATATTCGGTTGAGAGAGGAGTTGTGTACTCCCGGTGATTGTATTGCCCCAAATCCTCAGTGGAGGTTTCTTGTGTGGGAAGTCCTGTGTGGACGAGATAGTGGAAATCCTTCTGTGTGAAGGCGGGGATGTAGAGCAGTGGCTCGAACCTCGAAACAAATTACTTGTGTTTGTGTTGATCCATTGCCTCTCTAACTCTCTCTCTTTTATATTATGCCTTGCATCATTTCATATTATCATATCATACTTATATGCTTGGCTTGTTTGTGTGTGCCTCACTTGTGCTAACCACGAGAGCTTCATATAGCGCCTCAACTGTTATTCAGAGGAATCAAGAGGAGTGTTGGCCCAAAGGCCCTTCACCCTAGTTTTGATGATGATCAACTCATGTAGTTATAGTTACTAATGATCTTGTGTTTAATTAGTGACAGATTCATGATCAAGATCTTAGTAGGTGCATAGCTCAACAAAGGATAAAAGAACAAGATTTGGAGCTTGCATGTGGTGATCCAAGGAGTTTTTGGATCAAGCTTGGACCAAGTCAAGAAGATGAGAAGCCTTCAAGGGAAGACTTCAAGAAGTTGAAGACTTGGGTCTAGGTATAGAATTTGTATTTTTGTTTTAGTAAAAATGTAAAGGATAGATAGTTGGTGGATTGCTCAAGTTATATCACACACACACACTCTTGATTAGAACTCTTGATTTAAAGTGCTTTCATAAAAGATTTTTATGTTTAGAAAAGAATTTTTATTTAGAACAAAGATTTTCTTTGAGACAAAATATTTATCTTGGATTTTGGTATTTCATAGTTCATATCTTTAAACCAAAATCATGATTAGAGCTTTATGTCAAAAACATAGATATTTCTTATTGATTGTGTAGTGGATCATATCCATACACACTATGCTTTAAAATGAACTCAAATATCTTGTTTTTGTATTTGATGAAGATTTAGAAAAACAAGTTTGGAAAAACATGTTTTGGAAAAATACATTTAGTTATTGAGCTAATATTTCCAAGTTACAAAAATAGACCAAAACATATATAACATGTCTTGATTTTGTGCAAGCATGTTTGTTCTTTCAAGTATATTGGTAAAACTATTTTTGTAGAATTTCTATGTATTTTTAGGATTTTATAAAAGATTTTTAAATCCTGTTTTCTGACCTAGAGACTGGCTGACAGGCCAAACCGGTCGACCGGTCCGGTCGACCGATGTGCACAGCCCTGTGCACGTTGTCAGCACAGTGGCCGGTCGACCGGGTCGGTCGACCGACCAAGAGAGTTTGCTCTCTGGAAATGTCCAGTCGACCGATAGGTCGACCGACAGTTCATTCCAGGTTATCGGTCGACCGAGCCGGTCGACCGGTGGCTGCAACGGTCAGAAAAATGACCGTTGGCCGGTCGACCGGCGGTCGACCGACAGCACTGACAGAACCCCAACGGCTCTATTTCTGGCAGCCTATAAAAGGGGGTCTTGTCAACTGTTTTGAGGTTAAGATTTTTGAGACTTCTTGAGCAGTTTTTCTGATACTTTTAGAAGAGTTTCTCTACAAGATTTTAGTGCAAATACTTCCAATCAAAAGGAAGAGTTTTTATCAAGAGAGTGTTAAGTGATTCTTTGAGTTTTCACCATAGTCTTTCCTTGCTTTTCTCACACCACACTTGAGCTTTCCATTGCTAGATATTCCTATAGGTGTGTTGTAGTGAGAGTGCTCTTTAGGTGATCAAGTGTTGTGATCATCAAAGAGATCCTTTCTTTGTACTTTGAGGAAGCGGGCAAGTGTGCTCGTTGTGGTGTGGAGTTCGGTTGTGAACTCTTTGGTAGAGGTACGGCCTCGGCGAGTCGGTGGGCTTGCGTGTGTACGGGACTTGGGAGTCCGAGGGTTTGTAGGTGTACGGCACCGAGGAGAGATCCATTGGGATCTTGCATAGTGGAAACCCTTCGTGTGTCGAAGGCGGGGATGTAGAGCAAGTGTGCTCGAACCTCGAAACAAACCCTTTGTGTTTGCGATTGCTTACTCTTCCCTCTCTCTCTCTTTGTCTCTTTTATATCTTGCATTTACTTTCATTGTCTTCACTTGTACATGCTTGATATACCTTGTGCTTATATTGTTATATACTTGCGTGGGATTGCTTGTTAACACTAGTATTCAACCAAGAGAGCCAACGCGGCACCTCAACCCATTCAAGGGGAATCTAGAGGAGCTTGTCCAGAGCCTCGCAAGGGGAATTCGGCAACACTCTTGTGTTATACATAAGTGTTCAATTAAAAGAAGTTTTATTTGGTCAACTTAGTTTTAATTCCGCATTATTTGTTCATAAGTGACCATTAGATTAACCATCACCTATTCACCCCCCTCTAGGTGATCTTACAATTGGTATCAGAGCTAGTGCTCTTGATAAGGGTCTAACAACCTAAGAGTTAAAGATCCTACATTTGGGCTAATCACAATATTTGTTGTACACACACACCTCACCATGGACTTTATGTCACCACCCACCTTTGATATTCTTAACATCCACATTTGGAAAGTTAAGATGTCATTATTCCTAAAAGCCCTAGGTTATAATGTATATCTTGCCACTACTAATAATGCTTATTGTATAGATGGTAAGAATCTTGAGGCTAATACAAAAGCCCTACATGCTTTAAAGAGCACCCTAAATGATGATTATTTATGTAGGGTTGCTAATATTGATATGGCTTTTGTAGTATGGAACACCCTCATCTCCCTTGGCGAAAATGAACAATACTATGAGGGGAGTGACTCGGATGTTGGAAGCGACACCTACAACAAGTGCTACATGGTCCAAGGGGATAACCCCCTTGAGGTAAACTCCGAATCCGAGGATGATAATGTTATGTCATATGATGAGCTTAATACATTTTGCCAATTATTGCTTGAAAAATATGACATGAAAAAGAAAGAAATTAAAAATTTGTAAAAGGATATTGCTAGCATGCATGTAGATCATGATTCACTTAGAAATAAAGTCGCATGCTTAGAAAAAGAAAAAGAAGATTTGAAAAATGAGAATGTTTCCTTATTTTCTAAATTGAGTATTTTGTGTGAAGGAAACAATACTTTGAAAGAAAAGATTGATTTGGTGGAAAAACAAAAGGAAAGTATTTGCAAGAAAATAAGTCTTTGAAAAGAAAATTTGTTGAAAAAGAAAAAGATAATGTTTGTAAAAAGAAAAAGAAAAATGATTCTTCATCTCATCATGCCTTTCATGCTACCACTAATGAGATTAAGAATTTGAAAAATAAAATTGATAATTTGAGCTCTAATTTGAGCACATGTGCATTTAACCATTCTAAGTTGGAATCCTTGTTTCAAAAGAAACAAGTTCCCCATGCTCATGCTCATACACATCATGCTCATGCTTATAGTGCACATCACGATCACAATCACACTCATAAGCATCATGCTAAGGTGTACATATGTACACATTGTGGCCGCAAAGGCCATCTAGCAAAATATTGTTTTGATAAGAAACCATATCTATATTTTGCTAAGTATAATAAATTTTGGGTTCCTTACAACAATGCTAACCCCAAAGGACCCAAGAAAACATGGGTACCAAAACCCCCACCTTTGATTTTGATGTAGGTGAGGGCTCTCACAAAACGTGAGAGGATTGGTGCCTTGGTAGTGAATGCAATGGATATGATGGACACTCTTATAGATGCATTGCTATCAAGGAAATTTTGGTGAAAAGACCACCATGCTTGGAGCTTTGAAGTTGGTAGCAATTTCTTAACTCCTATTTTATATACATGCTTTTACTTATTTCATACATTCATAGCATGTTCATGATTTTGTTTGATTTGTGCTTCATGTGGTATTTACATGCTTGGATGTAGAATTTGTCAAACTTGCATTTATACATGTACACATAGTGAATTACAATTGACTCATATATGATTGAACTTCATGCTCACTTGTATCCACTCTATGCATGTGTATAATCTAGTTTTGATGATTCTCTTTTATACATGTTTTTGCCAATTTTTTTGTGTGATTTACTTCATGTATATGCATGCTTAATTCAAATCTAATAAATATACATGTATACCCGTGAGTCTCTTGCCTTCATGCAAACATTTAATAGACTCTTTTAATATTTGGGATATGTATGCATATTGTTGGATTTGTATAATTCATACATATACCATGTAAATTTTTTTTGATGATTTGTTTTGATACAAATGATTTTTGTGTGTTGGTAAATAAAAATTTTAGTCATGATTTGATTTGGGCTTCTATGACTATTTTCATGTAGATACTATTTACATAACCTTTGAACACTCAATCTTTAAGAAAATATATATGTTGAGCTTTATGGAATATGAGTGCTTGAACTTTTATGTATTTAGTATTATTCATGAAATACATATGATTTCATATTTATGAAGGATCTTTAACTAGTTTGTCAAAAATCCATTTAAACTAGTTATCTATTCTTCAATTGATGCACATGATCCTATTTTTATGGATAAATTCTTTTGTGATTTCAAAATTTTGATGCTTCATTGTATTGAATATTAGTTTAGATGTTAGTATTTGTCAACACTTGGATTTATACTTGTACACCTTATGGACCACAAATAAATCTATATATGATTGGGTTGAATGCTTATTTGTGCCTATTAGATGTACTAGTATAGCCTTATGTTGATGATCATTACATTCTTAAACTTGTATTCCCATTTGGATTTATGTTATGATCATGTGATTTCATTTCATGTATATGGTTATTTTGCCAAAACATTAAGATATACATGGATACCTCTTGAGTCATTTGCCTTTCATGCAAATCTATATATATGGACTCAATTGTGTTAGAGATATGTATGTATACTTAATGTCTTGACAAAACATACATATATCTTGAAATATAAATTTTGTTTTTAATAAAATTTTGTGTTTTTAAAATTGGTACAATAAAAATTTTTTTTTGATGATTTTCAAGGTTTTAAAAGTTATGATAATTCAAAATTGAAGGAATATTGAGTTTTATTGTAATTTCATGATGCCATGCTTCACATAACATTAGTACACTCACATCTCTTGTAAACATTAAATGGACTTTATGGATTAGAGTGTTTTTAGTGCTTGTGTTTCATTGATCTTTCATGAAAAACTTTTTAACTTATTCTTGATGGAAGGATCTCGTACTAGTTCTTAAAACAAGTTCATTTAACTAGTTCGAATTCTTCATATGGTAGATTATATGATGTATACACTTATGCTTACTTTTCAATTGGTATCATTGGTTATTTGCAATTGGTATCAATATGACTTCATGTTGTGTATATCCATATTTTGATTGTATGTATGAATGCCTTCAAATTATATCAATTTCTATTGGTATTATCTTGTCATACATATATGTTATCTATTTGGCTTATATTTTTAAAGCACAAAGTTGTTAATGCTAAGCTTACTTCAAATCTTATTTATCTTCAAGCTTATGCATTATATTTCATAATTGGTATCAAAATTCAAAATTTGGTTGTTCTACATTTGGTACCTTAAAAGAAAATATTGTATTTTAAGATATTTCAAAATTTTGTTTTCATAAGAAAATTTCAAAATTTTTAATTTGTATTGCCTATATGCAAGGAGAGCTTAACATCTCTTCTACATATAGATTCATGTTGAGTATATTATAATTTGAGGAGCTTGACAACTCTTCTTTTCATGATATACGTGTGTAGGGGAGCTTCACATCTCCTCTTATGCATGACATATTATACGTTATGTGAATTAGGGCTTGTCATCCCTCTTTCATGTAATGTATATGTGTCGGGAAGCTAACTTAACGTCTTCCTCTTCATGAATTTATATCGCATATAAATTTTATTGATTGATTTGTATTTACCCTCCTTGATTTCCTTATTTTTGACAAAAAGGGGGAGAAAATTTGTTTGATGATTTGAACTTTGAACCCTTTGTTGATGATTGACAAAAAGGGGGAGAAGTATTTGAGTTATATGCATGATTTCCTTAAGGGGGAGAAGTATTTGTTCCTTACTTAAGGGGAGAAAGATTTTGACTTGTGCTTTTACTCATGCATCACAAGATATAAAAGATTTGTTTTGTTTTACATGCATTCATTTGCATACATTTTTTATGTGCTTCATTGAATATCTATTGCTTATTTATTATGCATGAGTTAAGGGGGAGCTTCTTTGAAGCTTTACTTTAATCCATGCATATATAACTCCATGAGTTTTGTCATCATCAAAAAGGGGGAGATTGTTGGCCCAAAGGCCCTTCACCCTAGTTTTGATGATGATCAACTCATGTAGTTATAGTTACTAATGATCTTGTGTTTAATTAGTGACAGATTCATGATCAAGATCTTAGTAGGTGCATAGCTCAACAAAGGATAAAAGAACAAGATTTGGAGCTTGCATGTGGTGATCCAAGGAGTTTTTGGATCAAGCTTGGACCAAGTCAAGAAGATGAGAAGCCTTCAAGGGAAGACTTCAAGAAGTTGAAGACTTGGGTCTAGGTATAGAATTTGTATTTTTGTTTTAGTAAAAATGTAAAGGATAGATAGTTGGTGGATTGCTCAAGTTATATCACACACACACTCTCTTGATTAGAACTCTTGATTTAAAGTGCTTTCATAAAAGATTTTTATGTTTAGAAAAGAATTTTTATTTAGAACAAAGATTTTCTTTGAGACAAAATATTTATCTTGGATTTTGGTATTTCATAGTTCATATCTTTAAACCAAAATCATGATTAGAGCTTTATGTCAAAAACATAGATATTTCTTATTGATTGTGTAGTGGATCATATCCATACACACTATGCTTTAAAATGAACTCAAATATCTTGTTTTTGTATTTGATGAAGATTTAGAAAAACAAGTTTGGAAAAACATGTTTTGGAAAAATACATTTTAGTTATTGAGCTAATATTTCCAAGTTACAAAAATAGACCAAAACATATATAACATGTCTTGATTTTGTGCAAGCATGTTTGTTCTTTCAAGTATATTGGTAAAACTATTTTTGTAGAATTTCTATGTATTTTTAGGATTTTATAAAAGATTTTTAAATCCTGTTTTCTGACCTGGAGACTGGCTGACAGGCCAAACCGGTCGACCGGTCCGGTCGACCGATGTGCACAGCCCTGTGCACGTTGTCAGCACAGTGGCCGGTCGACCGGGTCGGTCGACCGACCAAGAGAGTTTGCTCTCTGGAAATGTCCAGTCGACCGATAGGTCGACCGACAGTTCATTCCAGGTTATCGGTCGACCGAGCCGGTCGACCGGTGGCTGCAACGGTCAGAAAAATGACCGTTGGCCGGTCGACCGGCGGTCGACCGACAGCACTGACAGAACCCCAACGGCTCTATTTCTGGCAGCCTATAAAAGGGGGTCTTGTCAACTGTTTTGAGGTTAAGATTTTGAGACTTCTTGAGCAGTTTTTCTGATACTTTTAGAAGAGTTTCTCTACAAGATTTTAGTGCAAATACTTCCAATCAAAAGGAAGAGTTTTTATCAAGAGAGTGTTAAGTGATTCTTTGAGTTTTTCACCATAGTCTTTCCTTGCTTTTCTCACACCACACTTGAGCTTTCCATTGCTAGATATTCCTATAGGTGTGTTGTAGTGAGAGTGCTCTTTAGGTGATCAAGTGTTGTGATCATCAAAGAGATCCTTTCTTTGTACTTTGAGGAAGCGGGCAAGTGTGCTCGTTGTGGTGTGGAGTTCGGTTGTGAACTCTTTGGTAGAGGTACGGCCTCGGCGAGTCGGTGGGCTTGCGTGTGTACGGGACTTGGGAGTCCGAGGGTTTGTAGGTGTACGGCACCGAGGAGAGATCCATTGGGATCTTGCATAGTGGAAACCCTTCGTGTGTCGAAGGCGGGGATGTAGAGCAAGTGTGCTCGAACCTCGAAACAAACCCTTTGTGTTTGCGATTGCTTACTCTTCCCTCTCTCTCTCTCTTTGTCTCTTTATATCTTGCATTTACTTTCATTGTCTTCACTTGTACATGCTTGATATACCCTTGTGCTTATATTGTTATATACTTGCGTGGGATTGCTTGTTAACACTAGTATTCAACCAAGAGAGCCAACGCGGCACCTCAACCCATTCAAGGGGAATCTAGAGGAGCTTGTCCAGAGCCTCGCAAGGGGAATTCGGCAACACTCTTGTGTTATACATAAGTGTTCAATTAAAAGAAGTTTTATTTGGTCAACTTAGTTTTAATTCCGCATTATTTGTTCATAAGTGACCATTAGATTAGCCATCACCTATTCACCCCCCCTCTAGGTGATCTTACAAGGAGTTAGTCTAGATCCCTTCACCGGGAATTCGGCTACACTCGTTGGTTGCATTAAGTGTAGTTACAATTAAGTTTTAATTTTCGCATTTAGTTCATTAGATTAGCCGTACACCTATTCACCCCTCTAGGTGTACTTTCAATTGGTATCAGAGCCTACGCTCCTGATATTTGGTTTAACCACCTAAGAGTGTGATCTTGGTTAGGTAATCTATCATTTGCATTTTGCACATATATTGTTTACACACACTCATGGATTGCTTGTCACCTCCCATGTTTGATGTCTCCAACATTGGCATGTGAAAATTTAGGATGTCCATGTACCTAAAAACCCTAGGCTTGCATGTTTTCCTTGCCGCTACCAAGAAATCCTATCTTGGTAATAGCAAGCATATAGAGGCCAATACATAAGCCCTTGAGGCACTTAGAAGCACACTTAACAAAGAGTATCTTTCTATTGTTTCTAACTGTGATTCCGCCTTTGCAGTGTGGAACACGTTGACCTCCTTCGAGCTATAAACGCCCAACATTGTGGAGGATGAATCTAGTGGAGAATCCGAGCAACAATGCTACATGGTCCAAGGGAATGACTCCCTTGAGGTACATTCAGAATCTCAATTAGATTGTGATGATGCTAGTTCTTCTTGTGATGACTTTGTTGATCCAAATGCTTTGAATGAATAACTATCCATTGTATGTGAAAAATTGCTTGAAAAATATAATCTTTTGAAAAAGAAGAGTTTTGAACTAAAACAAGAAAATAAGGATTTGTGTTCAAAACTAGATTTAGTTTTGCAAGAGAAAGTGAAGATTTCTAATGAAAGGGACTCATTGAAATCTAAACTTAACCTTGCTCTAAAGGAAAATGAAATTTTGAAAAATAAAAATGATTGTGAAAATGTTTTGAAGAAAAATAAAGCTATATCTTCAAAACTTGATTTGTTGTAAATGAGAAATATTCTTTGAAAATGAAAATTGCATTAATTTCAAAAGATTTAGAAGTTTGTTTAAAGAAAAATGAATCTTTGAAAAATAATATAGATTCACATGTTTGTCATGTTAGTGTAGCTTCACATTCTAGTTCACCTATTGCATGCACCTTTCTAAAATTGATAATGATATTTGTTTGTTAAAGAAGAGTGTGGATTGTTTGGGCTCCACTTTGAGCCATTGTGTTTTGAGCTATACACGTTTTGAATTTTTGTTTCGAAAGAAACAAGTTCCATCTTTGCATGCACACCATCCACGGCATACACCTGCTTCGCGCGTTCATGCACACAACACGATGTATGCTCATGTGTACACTTGTACACATTGTGGACGTAAGGGCCACCTTGCTAAGTTTTGTTATGATCGTATACATGATGAAAATTTAGCAACTAAGTTTGTTTGAGTTAGGAAAGGAACTAACCCCTATGGACCCAAAAGAGTATGGGTACCAAAGACCACCCCTATTGTATTTGATGTAGGTGTGGGCTCTCGCATGACGTGAGAGTGATGGTGCCTTGAGGTGGATGCGTTCCGAGCTTTATGAGGACAATTTGGATGCATCACTTTCAAGGAAAGTTTGGTGGGAGGACCACCTTATTTTGGAGACATGGAGAGTTACCTTCTAGGTTTTGGTAACGATCTCTAACTCTCATTATGTTTACATGCTTTCATATTATTCATTCTTAGCATGTTTTGATGTTTCATGATTAGTATGTTATATGCTATGATATTTAGATTAGTGATATACATGTTTAGTTATTTGAGACACCCATGTTTAATATGGATTTATATCTTTGTGTTCTCACATTTATTTTTAACTAATATGTATGTTCTAAATCTAATGCATGTGCATTTGACATAATAATCTTATGAGTTTTTGTTTTGATTTCGATGCTTCATGATTTGAATATATGTTTAGATATGTGTTTTCATTAAGACTTAGATATATACTTGTACAACTAGTGAGCCACAAATAGATTATTACATGTTTGTGCTTGAACGCTCATTTGTACTCATTAGATATACTAGTATAGCCTAGTTTTGATGATTCATGCATTTGACTTATATTCCCATTTTTTTTATATGTTTTCATGTTTATGTTTAACTTCATGTATATGTCTACCTTGTCCAAACTATTGATTATACATATACATCCTTTGAGCCACTTGCCTTCATGCATATACTTTTGTGGACTCGTTATGTTTGGATATGTATGTATTCTTTAGTTTGTATATGACATACATATGCCTTGAAGATTAAATCGTTTTGATGATTTTCATGTTTTAAGGAGTTTTATATTGAGCATAATTAACTATTTTCATGATTATATGTTTCTCATTATACCTGTACACTCATCTTATTTATTGTTTTCTCATGATTTTATTTTCATGAGTCCTATATGAGCTTTATATCTTTTGAGTGTCAATTGTTGAGTGATTTTCATGTTTCATGAAATTTATTTTTGTTTTATTCCTTACTTGAAGGATTTCGTACTAGTTTACAAAATTTTCATATAACTAGTTCGTATTCTTCATTTTGGAAGAGTTTTCAATTATGGTAAAACTATTTTCAAACCTATTTTTGAAAACCCCTTCCATATACGGGCGGTTGGCTGGGCGACCATGCCTTGTATGCATCTTATTGAAAATCCTTTTAAACATGTGCATGATATGGGTGGAAAGGTAATATGAGATATACACTTGATCTTATTTTGTTTTCAATTGGTATCATTGGATTTTTTTCAATTGGTATCACTATTGACATTTTTTGTATACTCATATATGTTTTATATATATGTATGCCTTCAATTTCAAATAATATCAATTTCGATTGGTATTCAATTTTACATACATATATATGCTTTATTTGTGCTTACTATATATCTATATTTTTGAGCACAAATTTTGGCTATGCTAAGCTTGATTTCTTTAATGACTATTTTATTTCAATTGACTATGTTTCAATTGGTATCATATACAAGCTTATGCATCATTTTATTTGGTGTTTCATAAAGGGGGAGAAAATTCATGTTTATACTTTCAATTGGTATTTCACCTTTCAATTGATTTTGGTATTCTACTCCCACACTTTATGTTAAAAATGATTTAAAAAAAGGATATTGATTATTTTTGGTATCATATGCCTTTAATGAAAAATTACTTTCATTTGGTACTAATCTTTTCAAATTGGTATCAAGATTACTTATAAGTTTTACTTTTCAATGGTATGTTTTATTGATATCAAAATTTGTGATTGAATTGTTCAAAATGATTTATTTACTTACAATTGGTATTTAATTTGTATTTATTTATAATTGGTATCAATTGGTATTTAAATCTATTTTGTTTTATATACCACATTGTGTACTTTCAATTATGTACTTTCAATTGGTATATTTCATTGATATCATGATGCACTCAATTGATATATTTTTTTCTTTCAATTGGTATCAAGAAAGTTTTGTTTTGATTTCACCCCTCATTTTTTTGTTTAAGACAAAAAGGGAGAATATTGTTTCTTTGACCCTTTGTTGATGATTGACAAAAAGGGGAAGAAAGATTTGAGTTTATATATGCATATGCCTATTTTTATTTTTGCATATATTGAGTTTATGAGAAAATGATTTTGAGAGTTTAAACAAAAAAGGAAGAAGGTTTTTGAAACATATGTTTGATTCATGCATGTTGATGCATATTCATGTTTAATATTCATTATATATATTTATTGTTTATTACTATGCATGAGTTAAGGGAGAGCTTCCTTGAAGTTTAACTTTAATCCATGTATATATAACTCCATGAGTTTTGTCATCATCAAAAAGGGGGAGATTGTTGGCGCAGAGGCCTTCCACTCTAGTTTTGATGATGATTAACTCATATAGTTATATTTACCAATAATCTTATGATGTTTAGTTTCAGATACTTACCAAGATATTAGTAGGTGATTAGCTTCAATAAAGGTGTTTTGGAGCATCTCACATGGTGATTCAAGAGCCCGAGCGACAAAGTTCATACCTAGCACTCGTTGGAGTCAAGCTCGGTGGATCACGGTTTGGATCGAGTCGACTTAAAGACAGAGTTCGTCAAGAAGACTTCGGTACTTAGTTTAGTTTTTGTTTTAGATCCATTTGTAAACACTAGATAGTGTGATATGCTCAAGTTCACAACACACACACTTGTTTTAGTTTTCATGTTTATTGGTTTTCGGTTTTTGGTTAAACTGATCTTGGTTTTCATGAATATATAGTATCAAAACAAGTTTACATGGTTTAATATATATTAGATTTGATCTATATACATATATGCTTCATATACTTAGACAAACTTATTTTGATATACCTATTCATGTATTTAGGTTTTGTATTTTAACAAAACTTGTTTCTGGAATTATTGTCAAAAACTATGATATATATCTTTCATGTATATTGGATTATATCCATATACAACATGCTTCAAATTGTTTAAGTATCATGTTTTTATGTTTGGATGAGTTTTGGACAAAACGAATTTTCAATTCAAAAATTCAAGTTTTGGAAAATACGAGTTTTGGTTTTCGGCAAAATTTGTAAGTCACAAAAAATGGTTCAAAAAGTTTGAAATATGTTGAATTTTTTCACACATGTTTATATATCAAAGTATCATACTAAAACTATATTTTTGGATTTTTAGACATTTTATGGGAATTTATTGGAATTAAAATACCCAGTTTTTAAGCCCTGATTTGCTGCCTGTCAGGCTCCGGCAGTCGACCGGACCAGTCGACCGGACCTAGAGTCGGTCGACCGGACCGGTCGACCGACGTGCACAAGGATGTGCACGCTGACCAGCCACTTGGGCCGGTCGACCGGGCGGTCGACCGACTGCAAGTGCCCCACTCTCGGGTGGGGGCGGTCGACTGGACGGTCGACCGTGAGCAAGGCACGGTCGACCGAGCGGTCGACCGGCCAGAGAGCAATCTGCTCTCTGGATTGGCACGGTCTACCGCGCGGTCGACCGGCAGGCTCAACGGTCAAAAATTTGACCGTTGGCCTGTTGACTGGCCGGTCGACCGGAAGGCCAATTCTGGCCTAGTCAGCAGCCAACGTGCAAATTTGTTTTGGGGATATAAATACCCCATTTGAGAGAGGTTTTCTCGAAGATTTTCAAGAGCAAAAAATTCACCTATTCTCTAGTGTTTTAAAAGCAAGTTTTTCAAAGAGTTTGTTGTTTTTAAAGATCTATCTTCATTTGTTTTCAAGGGTTGGAAAAATCAAAGAAAAATAGAGATTTGGGATATTTGTGTTGTTCTTCATTTCTATCAAATTCAAAGTGTTTTCTCAAGTATTTTTCTTTGTTATTTGATTTCCAAACACCTTGATTTCTCACACTTGAGCTTACATACTATCCTATCTATTAGGATCTTTGTTTTGTGAGAAAGAGATAGTTTGTGGGTTGTGGAAACCACCAAGTATTGTACCCTCCCTATTTGTGATATCCCTCTTGTGTAGAGGTTGATTTTGGAGTGGTGGTTAGCTCCCTCTAGTGAGAGGTGAAGTTGTGGTTGGCTCCCTCTAGTGAGAGGTGGAGATTGTTGTGTTTAGCTCCCTCTAGTGAGAGGTGGAGTTTGTGTTGGAATCCCTCAAGTGTGAGGTGATTGTGTTATATTGGCTAAGTGCCTACCCCTCTTGTGTGAGGTGATGTTTGTGTGGCTTTGTGCCTAGCCTCTGTAAGAGGTTGTATTCGGTTGAGAGAGGAGTTGTGCACTCCCGGTAATTGTATTGCCCCAAATCCTCAGTGGAGGTTCCCTGTGTGGACGAGATAGTGAAAATCCTTCTGTGTGATGGCGGGGACGTAGAGCAGTGGCTCAAACCTCAAAACAAATTACTTGTGTTTGCATTTGATCCATTATCTCTCTAACTCTCTCTCTTTTATATTGTGCCTAGCATCATTGTTGGCCCAAAGGCCTTCCACTCTAGTTTTGATGATGATTAACTCATGTAGTTATGTGTACTAATAATCTTGTGATTTTAGTTTCAGATCATTAATCAAGTTATTAGTTGGTGATTAGCTTCAACAAGATGATTTGGAAGCTTTCACATGTTGAATCAAGAACCCGAGCGTCAAAGATATTATCTAGCACTCATTGGAGTCAAGCTCGGTGAATCATGGAGTTTTGGATCGAGTCGGCTTGGAGTTTGCGCTCTACAAGAAGACATCGGTACCTTAGTTTAGTTTTGTTTAGATCCAAATTGTAAAGATTAGAATAGTATGATATGCTCAGGTTCACAAAACACACGTTTCATGTTTGGTTTTCGGTTTTTGGTTTAACCGATCTTGGTTTGCATGAATAGATTTTATATCAAAACAAGTTTACATGGTTTAATGTATATTAGATTTGTTCTATATACATGCATGCTTCAACTCTTAGACAAACTTACTTTGATATACCTATTTCATGTGTTTTAGGTTTTGTGTTTTAACAAAACTTATTTTTGGAATTAAAGACAAAAACTATGATATATATATGTTTCATGTATATTGGATTTCTATCCATATGCATCATGCTTCAAAGTGTTTTAAATATCATGTTTTTGTATTTGGAAGAGTTTTGGACAAAACGTATTTTCTATTCAAAATCCAAGTTTTAGAAAATACAGTTTTTGGTTTTGGTAAAAATGTTTAGACACAAAAATAGTTCATATTGATTGATATTTGAGCTAAACTTTTTACCACATGTTTATATATCAATGCAAAATGATAAAACTATTTTTGGTGATTTTTAGAAGTGTTAAAAGATTTTTCAAAATATTTTTAAACTGATTTTCTGGTCCAGTTTTCTGTTCCAGGCTTCAACCAGTCGACTTGTCTTCTGAACAAGTCGACTTTGCCTGAAGTCGGTCGACCGGGTCGGTCGACCGACGTGCACAGATCTGTGCACGTTTGGCAGACTCTGGACGGTCGACCGTCCGGGTCGACCGGGCTGAGAGCAGAGCTCTCTATTTGTTTGGGTCGACCGGAGCGGTCGACCGGTAGCTGCCAACGGGCAGAATTTGACCGTTGGACGGTCGACCGGACCGGTCGACCGGCAGTGTATTTCTGGCTTTTTCAGCTGCCAACGGCTATATTTTTCTGGGGTCTATAAATACCCCATTTGTAAGAGTTTTTCTCTAAGATTTTTTGTGCGAATTTTTTCATACTCTCTGGTGTTTTTACAGCAATCAAAAGAAGTTTTGGGTTTCATATTGAACAATCTATTTTGAGTTTTTGCTAGGGTTTGGAATTTCAAAGATAAGGGTTTTTGGGAAAAACTTTTGATTGAACTTCACCATCTTGGTTTCTATTATTTCCCAAGGACTTTCTTTGTGATTTTGATTTCCATCCCATTGGGTTTCTCCACACTTGAGCTAAAATCTACTATCTCTTCTATAGGATCTTTGTGTGAGAGAAAGAGATTGTTTGTGGTTGCTTGTTGAACCACCAAGTTGTAAACCCTCTATTTCCTTTGCTTTGTGCTTTTCCCTCTTGGGTTGAGGAGGGTGTTTGTGCAAGTGGTTTGTATCCCTCAAGTTGTGAGGTGATCCTTGCTTGGCTAGTGCTAATCCCTCAAGTTGTGAGGTGATTGTTTGTTGGTTTGAAGTTGTACCTCAAGGAGGAGGTTGTGTTATAAGGAGAGGAGTGGGTACTCCTTGTATTGTGATTGCCCCAAATCCTCGGTGGAGGTTCCCTTTGTGGGAGTCTTTGTAGACAAGCTAGTGGATTGGAAATCCTTCGTGTGTCGAAGGCGGGGATGTAGAGCTGGGTGCTCGAACCTCGATAACATATCTTGTTGTTTGCGCTTGATCCATTGGCTCTCTCTCTTTACTTTGTGCCTTGCATCTCTATTCATATTGTGCATACTTATTCATATTTGCTTGACTTGGTTGTGTGTGCATCATTTGTTGATCACACTTGAGTGATCATTGCATTAAGTTCTTAAATTCCGCATTGAGTTCACTAGATTAGCATTGTCACCTATTCACCCCCCCTCTAGGTGAGTTTTCAATTGGTATCAGAGCCTACGCTCCTGATATTTAGGTTTAATCACCTAGTAGTGAGATCTTGGTTTGCTAATCTTCATTTGCATTGTTCATTTGCACTTATTTAGTTTGCTCTCATGGATAGCCCTCCCATGTTTGACCATATTAGACTTGATGCTTGGAAGGCCAATATGAGTAGACATCTAAAAAGCCTAGGACATCTAGTTTATCAAGCCTCTACCTTAGAATCATTCCCTAATAGTAGCAAACATAAAAAGGCTAATGCACTAGCACTTAGAGCACTTAGAGCATCTCTTAGTGAACATCTTTTACCGGTGTTTGATCATTATGACTCTGCTTTTGCAGTTTGGAGCTTATTGACGTCTCCCGAGCTTCCAAGGATTATCAACAAGATGAGGAGATCTAAGAGAGAAAAGTCCGAAGAGCATTGCTTCATGGTCCAAGGGAATAACTCCCTTGAGGTACAATCGGACACTCAAATAGATGATAGCTCTAGTTCCTATTGCCATGGTTGTTTTGAAGTTCAAACATTGAATTTGGAACTTGCTCAAAAACTTGAAAATTTTGTGGAAAAACACAATCTTTTGAAAGAGGACAACCTTGTTTTGAAAAATGAATTAAAGGATTTGTGTTCTAATTTTGAATTGGTTTTGCAAGAGAAGGAAGAGATTACTAGTGATCGTGACTCACTAAGATCTCAACTAGACCTTGCCCTTAATGAGATTGAAGTTTTGAAAAGCAAAAATGATTGTGATGATGTTGTGAAGCACAATGAGATTTTATCTTCAAAATTGGATTTTACTTTTAAAGATAACCTTGTTTTGAAAAATAAAATTGATTCAATTTCAAAAGAGTTGGATTTGTTTTGAAGAAAAATGAATCTTTAAAAATTGATATTGATTCTCATGTGTGCCATGCTAGTATAGCTTCTTCATCTTCTTGCACACCTATTGCATGCTCTACTTTATCTTCCACTATTGAATATGATATAAATGTTTTAAAGAAAAGTGTTGAATGTTTGGGCTCCACTTTGAGCCAATGCACATTGAATCATTCACGTTTGGAAACCTTGGTTGTAAGAAACAAGGTCCATCTTTGCATGCACACCCTACACGGCATACACATGCTTTCCACGGACACAACCATAACATGTATGCTCATGTGTACACATGTACACATTGTGGTCGAAAAGGCCATCTTGCTAGATTTTGTTATGATCGTATTTATCATGAAAATTTAGCAACTAATCTTGTTTGGGTTAGAAAAGATACTACCCCCGTGGACCCACAAGAAAATGGGTACCAAAAACCACCTCTTTGACTTTTGATGTAGGTGGGAGCTCTCGCATCACGTGAGGGTATTGGCGCCTTGAGGTGGATGCATTCTAAGCTTAAAAGAGAACCATTTGGATGCTTCACTCTCAAGGAGTTTGGTGGGAGGACCACCGTGGTTTGGAGAACTAGAGATGCACCTTCAATCGGTTTGGTATCATTCTCTAACTCCCATTTTTAATCACATGCTTTTCATGTTTATCTATTTATAGCATGTCATGTTTTGTTGTTCATTATGCCTATTCTATGTTTATTAGATTAGTGTTATACATGTTTAGTTATTTGAGACACCTATATTTTATATGGATCTACATTTAGTGTTCTCACCTTGTTTAGTACTAACATGTATGCCCTAGATCTAATGCTCATGCATATACATAATGATCATATGGATGTTTATGATGTTTTGTTTTAATGACTCATATTTTAGTTTGTTGAATTCCATGTTTATTAGACTATTGACTTACATGTATAGCTTTTGAGATTACCCTTGTTTAGTATGGACCCATATTTTGTGTTCTCTTTATGTTTTAGCTATCATGTTAATCATAAATCTAATGCACATGTTTTTGTCATGATAATCATATGGTTGACTATGATTCATGTTTTTGATTATTATGATCATGTTGACCCGTTTCATACTTCATGTTTTGACTACTTGCTTGAATGATAGTTTTCATTAAGACTAGGATTTATACTTGTACAACTAGTGAGCTACAAATATACCTTTATATATGTTTGTGCTTGAACGCTCATTTGTATTCACTTGATGTACTAGTATAGTCTAGTTTTGATGATTCTTGCATTTGACTTGTATTCATCATCTTACATATTTTGTTTTAACTTCATGTATATGTCTATCTTGTCCAAACTTTTAGATATACATGTACATCCTTGAGCCACGTGCCTTCATGCATATACTTTTGTGGACTCATTATGTTTAGGATATGTATGTATACTTAGTTTGTACATGACATACATATGCCTTGAAGTTTAAATCGTTTGGATGATTTCAATTGGTGATTTCACATCCTAAATGAATTTCATGTTTTCAATATTGAGCTTGATTGAACATTTTTATGATTGATATGTGTCACAAAACACTTGTACACTCACTTTATTAGTTTACTCATGATTTGTTTTCATGAGTCCATGATATGTGCTTTATGGAATTTGAGTGTTTAGTGATCATGTGATTTACATGTTTTCATGAAAAACATTTTGTTTCATTCCTTGCTTGAAAGATCTCGTACTAGTTTAAAAGTTTTTCCTATAACTAGTTCGTATTCTTCTTATGGTAGATGTTTTCAAACCTACTATATTTTTCAAATCCGTTTTTGAAAACCCCTACCTTTAAAGGGTGGTTGGATGGGAGATCATGCTCATGTATGCTTTATAGTGAAAATCACAGTAAACTTGAACATGAAATGGGTGGTAGGATTATGAGATATACACTTGATCTTATTGTTGTTTTAATTGGTATCATTGAATTCTTTCAATTGGTATCAATCTTGACATTTCTTGTATACTCATATATTTTTATGTATGTATGCTTGCATTTCAAAGAGTATCAATTTCGATTGGTATCTAATCTTTTCATACATATATATGTTGGTATATATTTTATTTGTGCTTATTATATCCCTATATCTTTAAGCACAAAATCTTGTTTATGATAAGCTTGAGCTTCAATTTTGTTTCAATTGATTTAGTTTTCAATTGGTATCTTAATTCGAGCCTTATCATAGTTTTTATTGGTATTTCATAAAGGGGGAGAAAATCTTGTATTTCATCTTTCAATTGGTATTTAGTATTCCACTCCCTTACTTTATGATAGTGAATAACAATTTCAATTGGCAATAGTTTCAATTGTCAAAATCAAATTTGTTTATATACTTAAAAATAATACTTTCAATTGGTTTCAAGATTTTTGTTTTTTTTTTAAAATTGGTATAGTTTCACTTTTTAAATTGGTATCAATATGCACTTCCTTAACACATTTTTTTAATTGGTATAATTTTTGAGTTTAGACAAAAAGGGGGAGAGCATCCCTTGATTGATTTCTTGTTTTGAATATAAAAAGTATATGTTTTTAACCCTTTGTTGATGATTGACAAAAAGGGGGAGAAGAATTTGAGTTTATATGCATGTTTGTATGCATGTTTTATGTTTTTATTAAGTTCAATTGGTATCCAAAGCATTATTTAAAGAACATGTTTAGTTTTGGTATCAAGAGCTTGTATAAGAGATCATTAGTTTTGTTTTGCATAAATGAAGTTTAATTGGTATTTAGAGTTTGTTTATTTGTTCAGTGTAATTGGTATCTAGTAGTTTGTTTGTTTTTGTTAATTGGTATCTAGAGCATGTATTTGTTGTTTAATTTGTATCTAGAGCATGTTTATTTGTTGTTTAATTGGTATCTAGAGCATGTTTATTTATTGTTTAATTGGTATCTAGAGCATGTTTATTTGTTTTTGAAAATTTCATTGGTATCTTTCATTGGTATCTAGAGCCATTTATTGTTTTATGCATATCTATGCATGTTTCATGTTTAGTATTCATTGTACATATTTGTTGTTATCCATATGCATGAGTTAAGGGGGAGCTTCCTTAAAGCTTAACTTTAATCCATGCATATAAACTCCATGAGTTTTGTCATCATCAAAAAGGGGGAGATTGTTGGCCCAAAGGCCTTCCACTCTAGTTTTGATGATGATTAACTCATGTAGTTATGTGTACTAATAATCTTGTGATTTTAGTTTCAGATCATTAATCAAGTTATTAGTTGGTGATTAGCTTCAACAAGATGATTTGGAAGCTTTCACATGTTGATTCAAGAACCCGAGCGTCAAAGATATTATCTAGCACTCATTGGAGTCAAGCTCGGTGAATCATGGAGTTTTGGATCGAGTCGGCTTGGAGTTTGGGCTCTACAAGAAGACATCGGTACCTTAGTTTAGTTTTGTGTTTAGATCCAAATTGTAAAGATTAGAATAGTATGATATGCTCAAGTTCACAAAACACACGTTTCATGTTTTGGTTTTCGGTTTTTGGTTTAACCGATCTTGGTTTGCATGAATAGATTTTATATCAAAACAAGTTTACATGGTTTAATGTATATTAGATTTGTTCTATATACATGCATGCTTCAACTCTTAGACAAACTTACTTTGATATACCTATTTCATGTGTTTTAGGTTTTGTGTTTTAACAAAACTTATTTTTGGAATTAAAGACAAAAACTATGATATATATATGTTTCATGTATATTGGATTTCTATCCATATGCATTATGCTTCAAAGTGTTTAAATATCATGTTTTTGTATTTGGAAGAGTTTTGGACAAAACGTATTTTCTATTCAAAATCCAAGTTTTAGAAGATACAGTTTTTGGTTTTGGTAAAAATGTTTAGACACAAAAATAGTTCATATTGATTGATATTTGAGCTAAACTTTTTACCACATGTTTATATATCAATGCAAAATGATAAAACTATTTTTGGTGATTTTTAGAAGTGTTAAAAGATTTTTCAAAATATTTTTAAACTGATTTTCTGGTCCAGTTTTCTGTTCCAGGCTTCAACCAGTCGACTTGTCTTCTGAACAAGTCGAGTTGGCCTGAAGTCGGTCGACCGGGTCGGTCGACCGACGTGCACAGATCTGTGCACGTTTGGCAGACTCTGGACGGTCGACCGTCCGGGTCGACCGGGATGAGAGCAGAGCTTTCTGTTTGTTTGGGTCGACCGGGGCGGTCGATCGGTAGCTGCCAACGGGCAGAATTTGACCGTTGGATGGTCGACCGGACCGGTCGACCGGCAGTGTATTTCTGACTTTTTCAGCTGCCAACGGCTATATTTTTCTGGGGTCTATAAATACCCCATTTGTAAGAGTTTTTCTCTAAGATTTTTTGTGCGAATTTTTTCATACTCTCTGGTGTTTTTACAGCAATCAAAAGAAGTTTTGGGTTTCATATTGAACAATCTATTTTGAGTTTTGCTAGGGTTTGAAATTTCAAAGATAAGGGTTTTTGGGAAAAACTTTTGATTGAACTTCACCATCTTGGTTTCTATTATTTCCCAAGGACTTTCTTTGTGATTTTGATTTCCATCCCATTGGTTTTCTCCACACTTGAGCTAAAATCTACTATCTCTTCTATAGGATCTTTGTGTGAGAGAAAGAGATTGTTTGTGGTTGCTTGTTGAACCACCAAGTTGTAAACCCTCTATTTCCTTTGCTTTGTGCTTTTCCCTCTTGGTTGAGGAGGGTGTTTGTGCAAGTGGTTTGTATCCCTCAAGTTGTGAGGTGATCCTTGCTTGGCTAGTGCTAATCCCTCAAGTTGTGAGGTGATTGTTTGTTGGTTTGAAGTTGTACCTCAAGGAGGAGGTTGTGTTTGTAAGGAGAGGAGTTGGGTACTCCTTGTATTGTGATTGCCCCAAATCCTCGGTGGAGGTTCCCTTTGTGGGAGTCCTTTGTGGACAAGCTAGTGGATTGGAAATCCTTCGTGTGTCGAAGGCGGGGATGTAGAGCTGGGTGCTCGAACCTCGATAACATATCTTGTTGTTTGCGCTTGATCCATTGGCTCTCTCTCTTTACTTTGTGCCTTGCATCTCTATTCATATTGTGCATACTTATTCATATTTGCTTGGCTTGGTTGTGTGTGCATCATTTGTTGATCACACTTGAGTGCTCATTGCATTAAGTTCTTAAATTCCGCATTGAGTTCACTAGATTAGCATTGTCACCTATTCACCCCCCCTCTAGGTGACTTTTCAATCATTTCATATTGTCATATCATACTTATATGCTTGGCTTGTTTGTGTGTGCCTTGAAATCACCTAGAGGGGGGGGTGAATAGGTGATGGCTATATGATAATGGCAATTATGCGGAATTTAAAAATTTAACTCTAAACAATTAGCACAATACAATATTTCTTGCAAGTAAACGACAATGTAAAATTGCAAGTAATAAAAGAGATAGAGTTAGAGAAATTTGAGCAAACGCAAACACGCCGATATGTTTCCGAGGTTCGAGCCACGCTCTACGTCCCCGCCTTCACACTTGAAGGATTTCCACTATTGAGGATCCCACCGGATCAACAATACAAGGACAACACTTGTCCGTCTCCCGTGATGACACTTCACCACCTTGAGCACACTAGCTCGCCTTGAGGCCGATGCCTCTACAACTTCACTCAATTACAATGGAAGTGATCACACTTGATCACTTTTACAAATAGCTCACTAAGCACAATCCTAGAACCAAATAGTAGACTTAGAGTATGGGATTGTGTAGTGCAAAACTAGAGAGAAGTAGAGGAATAGGCTCCAAGAAAGGTGATGGAAATTTAGGCTTTGGAGAGAAAAATCTTTTCTTTTGAAAACTTTGGAAATCTTTGAAACTCTTGTCAAAGTTCACTTGATAGCTCTAAAATCATTAGTCATTTCATATGAAGTGACCACCTATTTATAGGGGTCAAAAAACTGCTCAAGAGATTCGTTGGAGACAAATCCCAAAAGTCAAAGAGTCAGAAAATATAGCTGTTGGGTCTGTCAGAATTTTTGACAGACTACCGGTCGACCGGGTCGGTCGACCGCCAACGGTCAAAAATCCGACCGTTGGGGCTCACCGGTCGACTGGGTCGGTCGACTGGCATTTCCAGAGAGCAGCAGGTTGGGGGCCGGTCGAGTATCGGTCGACCTCCGGTCGACTGATACGCACATGCACAAATGTGCATGTCGGTCGAGTGCCGGTCGACTGCCGGTCGACCGGTCACTGTGAATTTCTGAAAAATCAGAATTCACAGAACCTGGAAAATTTTGGGTTTGGGTTTTGGGTCTTGGATAAAATATTTTGGTCTTGAAAAATCATAGAGTATGAGCATGTGTCATACTACTATCAAGGTAAAATACTTGGTAAAAATTCTTTTGATAAAAACTTGATTTTCAATAAAATGTTTTTCCCAAAAAACTAGTCTCTCTAAAATCGTATTTCCAAAATAGATATTTTCAACTAAACTGAGTTTGGAAATAGAAATGGAAAGTATTTTGAAGCCATAAACCACTCTAGAAAATGTGTGTGTGTAATATCCCATATTTCTACTTCTACTATTTAGTTTTGACAAAATATTCTAAAATGAAAATAAATAAAATACAAGTCTTGGATTCTTTAGCAAGTCTTGATCTTCTTCTTGAACTTTTCTTCAACGCAAATTCCGAAGCTTCCTATGTGCTTTAGCTTGGGAATGCAAATGTTGGGCAAACTCCAAATTTGTGAGTCTTTTAGCGGAGTTTGTCAAAATCTGTTTCTTGAACCTGAAATACTTAAAATCAAGAATATTAAATACATAACTAAATATGTTTTGCTATCATCAAAATAACCGGGATAGTGGCCTTTGGGCCAACAATCTCCCCCTTTTTGATGATGGCAAAACATATGTAGTTATCACAAGATATTTTGGGTGGAGTCTTCAAATGAAGCTCCCCCTCAACATATGCATATATAAAAAAAAATCATACTCAGGCATAGTGAAAAAAATAAGCATCACACATGTAAAAATAAACATCACACATCCATGCCCATAGAAAATATCAACCACACATGTCATATCATAGATAAAGGAAATGAGTCTCAACATGACATAAATACATACCACACAAGACATGCCCACAACACAAAAATAAGGTGTCCAAAATAAAGGTGTCCAACACAACAAAATAAGTCACATACATAAGTCAATTACACAACAAAATATCTCTCTCCAAATGTCTCTCCCCCTTTTTGACATCATCAATAAAGGGGAGGTCACACATCAGCATCACTCAGTCGCCTCGTCATCCTCCTCCTCGTCATCATCTGAGTCCTCGGCCATCGTCTGGTCATCACCATCATCTGAGGAAGAAGAGGAAACTACCTCCTCTGTATCCACGGCATCAACTCTGGGGCGCGGAGGTGGAACAGAGACGCGAGCTCTGGGAGGGAAAGGAGGACCAGCAGCAGGGAGACGACGAGCACCCGGAGTCCCATCAGGAACGACTATGTCCAATTTAGAGAACAGAGATTGGAACTGAACATCCACAAATCTCATGGACTCAGCCATATAGGACAAGTCGTTTCGGACCTCCGCCCGAAAAGCAGCATCCATCGCAGCACGAGCCTCCATATCTGCCCGAAGAGAAGCATCACGAGCAGCCATATCTGCACGAAGTGCAGAGACTTGCTCACCGACCCAGGCCTGATGTGCCTCGATCTGCGAGCGGACCTCAGAAGCAGAAGCACCCTGAAACTCAGGAGCAGGAAAAACAGGAGGTGGAGCTGGATCAGCTGCAGGAACAGGTGGTGGTTGCACAGCTGCGTGTCGACGCAACTGAGCTTCCATCATCTTTAAGGCAGCAGCATTGAAATCTGAAGAGGGTTTTGAAGGGGCTTGACCAGAGAAATCAAAATCTAGAGCCCTAAGCAAATGGGTAATGAGCATGCCGTAAGGCAGACTCCTACCAGCAGTACGAATCTGATCACCACTCATGTGAGAAGCGATCACTCGAGGGAATTTATCTTAATGCCTTTAAGGAGGCAATAGATAATCAAGGGAACAGGACCTCGAGCATGGCTAAATTCACCGGATTTTGGCACGATGTTATGAAAGACAATCTTAGCAAGGACCTGAGATTGGAGGGTATACTGACTCACAATCTCATTCCTCACTAGATCGGGATTGTCATCCTGGTGAAGAAGAGTGGATGCGGTGAGTGAAGACTCACCCTCCGGATATTCAGGAAAATCATGTAGGTCATAAGAGTAAACATCTATTCCATCAGTGGAAAGATGAAGAATTCTAGCAAATTGACCTAGGGAAATGTTTATGTCCCTACCCATCACACGGGAAATGATCCGGTTCCCACTAAATTCAAAATTGGCATAGAAATAGGGAACCAAAGAAGTGTAAACTTTCTCCCTAATGGAGAGAAAATCTACAAGATTGTTGGCACGAAGTATGTGGGGGATATCTAAATGTTCAAAATCATGCATAGCCACATATCTACCCGAAATAGTATTCCTAGGGGCTAAATGTGTGTAACGATCAGAGGCAAGATCGTTACGGAACACAGGTTCAGTCCTAGGGGCTTGAGATGAGGATTGGGCAATGCCCTTTCCCTTCTCAGAACGATGTCTTTTTGGAGGCATGATAAAAATCCAATTTTTTAGGTTTTTGCAGTTAATGGCACGATCTAGATGATCAATCAACCTAATATGAAGACAAAGGAAGTGATAGATCTAAGCTAGAAAGGAAGAACAAGTGAAAAATTCGAAATTTTTACCTTTGAGAAAAACTGAAACCCTAGCTTGAAATCCAGAAATTCTGAGAATCTGACGGATGGATCGGCTTGAGATTGAAGATCCGAGTTAGAAATGAGAAGATTAAAATGGGTTTTGAAGGATTTTTAGATCAGGTGAACGGATCTGAAGAGGGAAATTTTGGAGAAAAGGGGCTCCTTCGGTCGCAGTGAGAGAAATGAGAGAGAGAGTGCGAAACAGTGGGAAAAAGGTCAAATATATGCCAGAATACGACTATCGGTCGACTGGGATTGAGGGACCGGTCGACCGAAAAGAAACAGAGAGTCCTGCATCTAAATCGGTCGACTGGTCCTATACCAGCAGTCGACCGGTAGCACAAAAAAAATCAAAAAAAAAAATTTTTCTCAGACAGAGCCGGTCGACTGGGGTTAGGGGCCAGTCGACCGGTAAGTCTGAAAAATCTGCTACCATATTCTGACCAAAAAAAATTTTATAAATAAACATTATAACAAATAAAAATATGTTATATTATAATAATCAGGGATAACACAATTATTTTTAAATCTTCATTTAGTGATCATATCAACAAAACTTCACACAAGATTATTTAATTTTATTTTACATATTTAAGCAAAGGTATAAAGATGTTGAAGCCGAATACCCAGTGACGGGTTCTGAACTTCATCCTCTTGATTCCTCTTGAATGAGTTGAGGTGCGCAATTGCCATCTTTAAGGTATTTGCTCAACTATGAAAATTTTCAAAAAGTTTTATTTTATTTATGAAAATAGGTCTATATGTATACAAGTATATAATCACAAAATCTAAACTATACATATGGATACACAAAAATTGGACATGTGGACAAGTATGACATAAGACATAACAATACAAGATATGAAAATTAATACAAGGCATGTACACAACATGATAGAAAGGTAGTTCTATATAAGTATGTATCAATAATGAATCAAAAGCAAACTAACCATTCTACACATATGTATACATGTCAAAAAGAAATCAAAATTGAACATGGCATATACAATCATGTTAGAGTTGCAAGTTTATACTAATCATGTATCAATGAAGCATAAAACTAAACTAGCAATCCTATAACAATTGTATATACAAAATTAAAAACTCTTAAATGGAGATGTTACCAATTACGGTTAGTCTCCAAAAATAGGTGCCTCCACGATAGCGATGCAAGCTAGATTTAAACTTTGAGCTTAGTTGCATCTACCACCCGGGCACCGTCTCCCCCTAAGTCTTGGAGGAAGTAGATCCACCTGTGTCACCTACATTTGGAGGATCTTTTGGTACCCAAATCTTTGAGGGTCCTTTGGGGTTAGTACCGGGGCGAACCCAAACATATTATTCTTAACATTATTCTTAGCATAACAAAATTTTTCTAGATGGCCTTTGCGGCCACAATGAGTGCAAACAAAAATCCTACCATTACCATACATGTATGCATGCTTGTGAGTGTGAGTATGTTTCCGTGCATGTGTATGTGCATGTTGTGCATGTTTCCCTTGGGGTGTTCCCTTAGGAAATTTAGAAGCTATCTTTTTCAAATCAAATGCACAATTTTTAAGTGTGGAGTCCAAAGCATCAACACGCTTTTGGATCTCAACAAAATCATTTTTATCTATTGAAACCATGGGGGTTTTACCCTTATTTGCAAGTTTATGCTTATCAAAATCATTTTTCAATTTTTCAAATGCACTAGATAAAACATCTTTTTCTTTAACAACTATTTCTACTTTATGTTTTAAAGCTTCATTTTCTCTTTTTAATTTCTTATTTAGTGATTGGGAAATTTCATACCTATTTTGCAATTCTTCAAAAAATTGTGCAAGTTCATCCATAGTCAAATCATCATCTTCTAAGGTGTTTTCTAGAGTTACCTTGGTACATCCTCCCCATGTGCCATGAAACACATGTGCGCGGCGTCGACTTCCTCTTCGGATTCCGACTCCGTGTCATCCCAAGTAGCCACCATGGCCTTCTTCTTTCTTTGCCCGTTCTTGGATGTGGTTGCTTGTAGAGCGGGGCACTCGGCAATGAGGTGACCAATCTTCTTGCAATGGAAGCAAGGACCGGGCTCCTCTCTTTTTCTTTCAAATCTCCCTTGAGGTTTCCCTCGCGGAAATTGCTTTGTCTTCCCTTTTTGTAGAACATCTTGCCCACCTTCCGGATGAGCATGGCGAAGTCTTCATCGCACTCGTCCGATGAATCATCCTCGTCTTGAATGGTTGGAGCGGCTTTGAAGGCTATTGATTTCTTCTTTGGTGCCTCCCTTTCTTCTCGTACCTTCATCTCCATCTCATGTGTTTTGAGATTGCCGATGAAGCCGGAGAAGTCCATCTCCTCTTTGTCATTTAGCTCTTTGAGGGTTGTCGCCTTGACTTCCCAAGCTTTAGGAAGAGCTCTAATCACCTTCCTTATCTTTTGATCGTTGTCAATCTTGTCACCTAAGGAAGAAAGAGCATTAGTTATTTTTGTAAAGCGAGTGAGCATGTCATCAATGCTCTCATTATCAATCATGTAAAAATCTCATATTGAGAACGTAGCAAGTCAACTTTTGCTCTCTTGACTTGTGACGTTCCCTCATGAGTCACAATAAGCATGTTCCAAACTTCATATGCCGATTTACAATTAATGATGCGTGCAAGGTCATCTTCATTAAGTGCTTGTGTTAATGCATATTGTGCCCTAGCATTAGCTTCATAGTCCTTGGTGGTATCCTCGGACCATGTGCTCTCATCACTAGTGGGTTCAATGAATTCTTTGGTGACGGCCCTAGCTACCTTGACTCCTAGGGATTTTAGAAAAAGGTTCATCTTGACCTTCCAAATAGGGAAGTTCAAGCCATCAAATTTGGGTGGGGACTTAATGCTTGAAAAATCTAGAGATGCCATGTATGATGAATAAAATGCACAATATATAATAAATGCAACAAATGTATATAGCCAACTAAAGGATCTCCCTAAGGTTGTTAGACCTAAGTTGTAGGGTTAGGCTCTGATACCAATTGAAATCACCTAGAGGGGGGGGGTGAATAGGTGATGGCTATATGATAATGGCAATTATGCGGAATTTAAAAATTTAACTCTAAACAATTAGCACAATACAATATTTCTTGCAAGTAAACGACAATGTAAAATTGCAAGTAATAAAAGAGATAGAGTTAGAGAAATTTGAGCAAACGCAAACACGCCGATATGTTTCCGAGGTTCGAGCCACGCTCTACGTCCCCGCCTTCACACTTGAAGGATTTCCACTATTGAGGATCCCACCGGATCAACAATACAAGGACAACACTTGTCCGTCTCCCGTGATGACACTTCACCACCTTGAGCACACTAGCTCGCCTTGAGGCCGATGCCTCTACAACTTCACTCAATTACAATGGAAGTGATCACACTTGATCACTTTTACAAATAGCTCACTAAGCACAATCCTAGAACCAAATAGTAGACTTAGAGTATGGGATTGTGTAGTGCAAAACTAGAGAGAAGTAGAGGAATAGGCTCCAAGAAAGGTGATGGAAATTTAGGCTTTGGAGAGAAAAATCTTTTCTTTTGAAAACTTTGGAAATCTTTGAAACTCTTGTCAAAGTTCACTTGATAGCTCTAAAATCATTAGTCATTTCATATGAAGTGACCACCTATTTATAGGGGTCAAAAACTGCTCAAGAGATTCGTTGGAGACAAATCCAAAAGTCAAAGAGTCAGAAAATATAGCTGTTGGGTCTGTCAGAATTTTTGACAGAACCGGTCGACCGGGTCGGTCGACCGCCAACGGTCAAAAATCCGACCGTTGGGGCTCACCGGTCGACTGGGTCGGTCGACTGGCATTTCCAGAGAGCAGCAGGTTGGGGGCCGGTCGAGTATCGGTCGACCTCCGGTCGACTGATACGCACATGCACAAATGTGCATGTCGGTCGAGTGCCGGTCGACTGCCGGTCGACCGGTCACTGTGAATTTCTGAAAAATCAGAATTCACAGAACCTGGAAAATTTGGGTTTGGGTTTTGGGTCTTGGATAAAATATTTTGGTCTTGAAAAATCATAGAGTATGAGCATGTGTCATACTACTATCAAGGTAAAATACTTGGTAAAAATTCTTTTGATAAAAACTTGATTTTCAATAAAATGTTTTTCAAAAAACTAGTCTCTCTAAAATCGTATTTCCAAAATAGATATTTCAACTAAACTGAGTTTGGAAATAGAAATGGAAAGTATTTTGAAGCCATAAACCACTCTAGAAAATGTGTGTGTGTAATATCCCATATTTCTACTTCTACTATTTAGTTTTGACAAAATATTCTAAAATGAAAATAAATAAAATACAAGTCTTGGATTCTTTAGCAAGTCTTGATCTTCTTCTTGAACTTTTCTTCAACGCAAATTCCGAAGCTTCCTATGTGCTTTAGCTTGGGAATGCAAATGTTGGGCAAACTCCAAATTTGTGAGTCTTTTAGCGGAGTTTGTCAAAATCTGTTTCTTGAACCTGAAATACTTTAAAATCAAGAATATTAAATACATAACTAAATATGTTTTGCTATCATCAAAATAACCGGGATAGTGGCCTTTGGGCCAACAATCTCCCCCTTTTGATGATGGCAAAACATATGTAGTTATCACAAGATATTTTGGGTGGAGTCTTCAAATGAAGCTCCCCCTCAACATATGCATATATAAAAAAAAATCATACTCAGGCATAGTGATAAAAAATAAGCATCACACATGTAAAAATAAACATCACACATCCATGCCCATAGAAAATATCAACCACACATGTCATATCATAGATAAAGGAAATGAGTCTCAACATGACATAAATACATACCACACAAGACATGTCCACAACACAAAAATAAAGGTGTCCAAAATAAAGGTGTCCAACACAACAAAATAAGTCACATACATAAGTCAATTACACAACAAAATATCTCTCTCCAAATGTCTCTCCCCTTTTTGACATCATCAATAAAGGGGAGGTCACACATCAGCATCACTCAGTCGCCTCGTCATCCTCCTCCTCGTCATCATCTGAGTCCTCGGCCATCGTCTGGTCATCACCATCATCTGAGGAAGAAGAGGAAACTACCTCCTCTGTATCCACGGCATCAACTCTGGGGCGCGGAGGTGGAACAGAGACGCGAGCTCTGGGAGGGAAAGGAGGACCAGCAGCAGGGAGACGACGAGCACCCGGAGTCCCATCAGGAACGACTATGTCCAATTTAGAGAACAGAGATTGGAACTGAACATCCACAAATCTCATGGACTCAGCCATATAGGACAAGTCGTTTCGGACCTCCGCCCGAAAAGCAGCATCCATCGCAGCACGAGCCTCCATATCTGCCCGAAGAGAAGCATCACGAGCAGCCATATCTGCACGAAGTGCAGAGACTTGCTCACCGACCCAGGCCTGATGTGCCTCGATCTGCGAGCGGACCTCAGAAGCAGAAGCACCCTGAAACTCAGGAGCAGGAAAAACAGGAGGTGGAGCTGGATCAGCTGCAGGAACAGGTGGTGGTTGCACAGCTGCGTGTCGACGCAACTGAGCTTCCATCATCTTTAAGGCAGCAGCATTGAAATCTGAAGAGGGTTTTGAAGGGGCTTGACCAGAGAAATCAAAATCTAGAGCCCTAAGCAAATGGGTAATGAGCATGCCGTAAGGCAGACTCCTACCAGCAGTACGAATCTGATCACCACTCATGTGAGAAGCGATCACTCGAGGGAAATTTATCTTAATGCCTTTAAGGAGGCAATAGATAATCAAGGGAACAGGACCTCGAGCATGGCTAAATTCACCGGATTTTGGCACGATGTTATGAAAGACAATCTTAGCAAGGACCTGAGATTGGAGGGTATACTGACTCACAATCTCATTCCTCACTAGATCGGGATTGTCATCCTGGTGAAGAAGAGTGGATGCGGTGAGTGAAGACTCACCCTCCGGATATTCAGGAAAATCATGTAGGTCATAAGAGTAAACATCTATTCCATCAGTGGAAAGATGAAGAATTCTAGCAAATTGACCTAGGGAAATGTTTATGTCCCTACCCATCACACGGGAAATGATCCGGTTCCCACTAAATTCAAAATTGGCATAGAAATAGGGAACCAAAGAAGTGTAAACTTTCTCCCTAATGGAGAGAAAATCTACAAGATTGTTGGCACGAAGTATGTGGGGGATATCTAAATGTTCAAAATCATGCATAGCCACATATCTACCCGAAATAGTATTCCTAGGGGCTAAATGTGTGTAACGATCAGAGGCAAGATCGTTACGGAACACAGGTTCAGTCCTAGGGGCTTGAGATGAGGATTGGGCAATGCCCTTTCCCCTCTAGGTGTACTTTCAATATTGTGTTACACATTATGAAGAAAATTGATTCACAAGATAGTAAGAAAATGAAAAAGTTTAAATATTGATTATATGAATTTGATTGATACACAATATGCATATTTATCACATAATCCCCATGCATATTGCAAATAAATATATGATTTTTACTCATCTTCTCTATATTTTTACAGGTCCACAACTAAAAAGAGAAAAAGCCCAAAATCTCTTTAATTAGCAATAATTAAAGAGATTAATTCAAAAAGCCCAAAGAGCCCAAATTTGAATCCAGAATTAAGAGAGATCCGCGCGCCAACTCAAGATTCTAGAAGGCCACGTGGATAACAACCTCATAACAACTTCGCAACAGAAAGTTGTTGCTGAACGGCCTTCAAACTGCCGCAATTTGCCGCAAATCCGCCACAAATCTGGGGCCGTTGGGCGCCAGATTTTGCCAGCTGTCTCGTCTTCTGGATCCTTCTCCTGAGGCCTATAAATACTTCACTTGGACCTGCGAGTAAAGACTGAATGGAGAAGAGAGGAGAAATTAGTAGATGCTTGTAATTTTTGTAGGTTTTTCTCTAGGTTTTAGTTCTTTAGACCCTCTTCTTCTTCACTAGAAATTTCTCAAGAGAGAGTTTGTAAGAGAGAGAAAGCTTGTGTACATCAAGGAGTGACAACTTGTGAAGCAAGGATTCATCCATTCTCTTCTCTCTACTCTTGCATTTTCTAGTTTACTTGCTTTCTTTATTTCTTGCTTTACTTTCTTGCAATTTAATTCATGCTTTGTTTTACTTTTTTTATGGCTTGTAGCTAACTTTTCTACATGTGCTAGCTAACAACTTACCTTGCTAACTACTAACTCATGGGTGATTGCTATCTTTAATCTTGCAAGTTGGATGGTCTTCTCTTCTCCGATGGGTTAAACCCCCCGTCATCCAAGTGAGAAAGTAATTAGATCAACACGCAAGACGAATCCATGCCGATGAATCAACATGAGGCACGCATCACCATCACGGAGTTTAGTAAGTTATAGCAAGGAAGTAAGGTTAGCTAGTCATGGTTTTCTCATCTTAAATTCTTTCAAAGTTTTACTTTCTTTTAGTGTGAATACCAAATCCAATCTTGATTTTGATTTCTTTCGATTTCCATCATGAACATATCCACCGATTCTTTATTTTCTTTTTCAACGATTCTTTATTCTTTAAAGCAAAGAAGAACTTTCGTTTTATATCTTCACTACCAACCGTAACGCTTCCATCGCAAGCTCTCCCTGAGAATCGACTCGGTATAGCCCATGCTATAACGGAGATAGGAAAGGGTATATTAACCATTTGAAATACATTTGTGGAATGATCAAGCACTAAGGTTGATTCTAAACCTTATCTCTTTTACATAATATCTGTGCAATCTACCACACTATTCTTTCCCAATCAAATTTTGGCGCCGTTGCCGGGGAGAGCAACGGTTTTTGGTTTAAAGTGAAGAACTAAACGAATTTTCTTCTCTGTTGCAGGTTACAGGTTGAAGAAACAGAAAAATTTGCATTGCAGTGACATATAAGTGGACCTGGGCCTCTGCTCTAGAAAGCAGAGACCAGGATCCCTCTGAATTGCCGCAGAATCGCGGCAAAAGCCGCAGATCTGCGGCAAGGAGGAGTGAACTCCTAACAATTTTTCTGCAGGGTTTCCAGCTCTGCAAAATACATCTGCTGCAATAATTCTTTTCCTGTATGCTTCACCATACTGCTGCTAAATAAACAACAGTAAAAAAATTGGTTGAAACGTTAAAAATTGATTAGACATTTGCATTTCTAGGCACGTGTCTTTTCAATTCATTTACTTTTACTGTTGAAGAGTGCTGGAGGCAAGGTACGTGCGCATTGCATATTGACTAGGACTCACTCTTTGTTTGATTTAAAACGCTTTGAGTGAACCTTATTTGTTTATATCGTACACTTGCACACAATCTATTTTAAGGGCATACCCAATAAAGAAGATAAGGTGGGGGATTTCATCACCCTTTCCTTGGCCCAAAAATCATTTCCAAGCACTCACAATCCCAAGCTTGTAATAAAATTTGATAGACGTTGGCCCTAGGGACATCCGGACTCACTAGGAGATTATCCTAAGGGGGAAAAGTGTTGGAAATTGACTTTTGTAAAATCGGTGTCTAGGAAAGGGATTGAGGGCCGAAAGCCCGAAGGTTAATGGTTACTTAATTAAGGAACGTCTCTGACGGAAAACCTCCCACCAACCTTGCCCTTCCCTGGCTGATTTGCTTATAGTCAAAGTCTACACTAAACCTCCTGTGGACGGTCTAATCTGTTAGGAGTCGTCTAGGTCCAGGAATCCTAGAAGCTTGGATTGATTATTTTTTTTAATTGTTTGTTATTTTCTCTTTTTCGCTGGTGTGATCGGTGCACGTTGTTTGTGATTGTATAAGCAAGAGTGGTTCCGTGATCCTAATTCTACAAGACTTGATAGACTTTCTACACTTGCACTTACACTACCACTTGACATTATGAAAAACAACGTCTCACTTCAAGATCGATTTTATCCGATTCGCACCTCCCTTCCATCTTGCATTCTTCTCCCCGAACCAAATGGAAATCACTTTGAGCTGAAACCGCAATTCATTAATACACTTCCCCGATTCCATGGTCTTGAGTCTGAGGACGCGTACCTCTTTATTCGTGAGTTTGAAGAGGTATGCCAAATGATGAGAATTTCCAACTAACCGAGGATGCTGTTAGGTTAAGATTCATACCGTTTGCACTCAAGGATTTAGCTAAGAAGTGGCTTTACAATCTTCCCGTCAGTTCCATATCTTCGTGGGAGGATTTTGTTAAGGTCTTTCTTAAGAAATTCTATCCTATCCACAAAACAGCCCTCATGCGCAAGAATATCATGCAATTCAAGCAGGAACCAAATGAGCCTTTTTGGAAGTATCTTGAGCGTTTCAAAGACCTTCTAGCCCTGTGTCCTCATCACGGCGTAGAGAAATGGCGCCTGTGCCAGATTATCTACGACGGTCTAGATTACCAAACGAAAACCCTCCTTGAATCCATGTGTCAAGGGGAATTTTGAAGAAAAATGAACATCAGGGGTGGGATCTCTTTGAAACCCTAGCTGAAAAAAACCATTCAATGGGAGTCATGTCCTGATAAATCCACTCCCACCACTTCCAGAACTGATATGCACTCTATAGAATCCTCAATAGCAGCTGAAGAGAAAATCACATAATTGATGAAGAGGATAGAACTGCTTGAGTCTAGGGGAAATTCTGTTGTAAATCAGGTCACCCTTTACCTGTGATCAAACCGGGTTGCACCAACTGTCATGACCTTAGCCATGTCTTTGAGGAGTGTCCTTTGTATCAGCTCCAATCATATCAGGAGAACATGAATGCAGCATTTACCAGACCCCCATACTCCAACACTTACAATTCAGGATGGTAGAACCATCCAAATTTTTCGTGGAGTCAGTCTGGTCCTGAGCATCATAGGCCACCATTTCCACATCCATATAATGCTCAGTTTCACCCATCCAGTTTCAATCAGAATTCACTGTATGTTCATCCATCTCAAAGTCCACCACAATCACAATCTTTCAAAATCCACCTTACTACCAATCACAATTTCAATCTCCATATTATCAACATCCACCCCAGAATAATTCAGAAATATCAGAGTTGAGGAAAATGTTAGAAACCTTTACAAAGGATATGAATCAGGTGAAGGTCCAAATTGGGCAATTGGCTGAGAATCAAAAAGAAATGTTCCCAAGTCAGCCATTGCCAAATCCCAAACATCACTTCCCTTTGAATGAAGTGGAAAATTCAGGACCCAGTCAATGTCATGCTATTCATACCCTGAGATCTGGAAAACAAATAGACAATAAGGTTTCTAGTCCACCATCTCATCCAGTACCAAAGCCTACACCTTCTGTCCCAATGCAACCAGCTTTTGACAAACCATCTTCTAGTACAGAACCATCCCCATCTAAAGCCAAGGGTAAAGAAAAGGTAGATGAGCAACCTTATAAGCCTAGTGTACCATTTCCAAATAGGCTTAGAAATAACAAGACAAATGCACATGAAGAACATAAGAGAAATGTTTAATAAGGTCCAAATCAATGTCCCTCTTCTTGATGCCATACAACAAGTACCGTCATATGCCAAATTCTTAAAGGAAATGTGCACCAAGAAGAGGAAGACCCAAGTCCCTAAGAAAGTCTTCCTAGCATCAACCATCACTGAGTTGCTCACTGGTCCAATTCCTGTTAAATACAAAGACCCAGGGAGCCCCACCATTTCATGCATCATAGGACAGACTACCATCAATAGGGCACTTCTTGATTTAGGGGCCAGCATCAATCTCCTGCCTTTTTCTGTGTACCAACAATTAGGGCTAGGTGAACTTCTCCCTACCCAAATGACTATCCAATTGGCTGATCGCTCTGTCACTAGACCCAAGGGGGAAATTCATGATGTCCTTGTCAAAGTTGGGGAATTCATTTATCCTGTTGACTTTGTAGTCCTTGAAACAAAACCTGTGTCAAATTCCAATCAAAGGGCTCAAACTCCTGTCATTTTGGGACGACCATTCCTGGCTACTTCAAATGCCATCATTAATTGCCGGAATGGATCAATGAGGTTAACCTTTGGTAACCTGACTCATGAACACAATGTCTTCCACACACAACCTCGTAAAACAAAAGATCAAACATTTGAGTTTAGTTTCATTAGTAACAATTGTGAGGAAGAAGGTGAAGATCCAAAAGATGAGTCACAATCTTGTGATTCTCTTATCCAAGTACCTTTCAAAAGGGGAACGTTGATTTGGATATTTTCACTTTCAATGAGCCAACTCTGACTGTATTCGAACCTCCGATTGATATATCCTTTGAAGACCTGTTTGCTGATGAGATCATGTGTTTAGATGAGTCAACTCGGGGTCAGCTAACTGATTGCACACTTCCGGATGTTGATCTTAGTTTTGAAGAATTGTATGGAGAAGAGCTGAACTTCCTTAACATTGGAAATGATGAGATTTAGAGTGAGAGTGGTGATAAGGAATTTTTAATGAACAATGTGGTGGAATGAGGGTGAATGATAATAATAAACAATTGAATCTGGCAATACCTAGGGCTAAAATAATGCAAACCGTTTCCCAACTGAGCTCACGAAAGCAGACGCACTGGAACGATGGGAAACGGGCCAGAGGAAAACGACCAAAAGCCTAGGTAATGGTTACATTTGTATATACTCTTTGTAAATAATTTTTTGCACTTTCTTGTAAATAAAAAGTTTCTTACCTCTTACCTATTTCATGCATACATATATCATGATGCATTGAGGACAATGCATGAAATAAGTGTGGGGGAGGGTTTACTAACATAGAGTTTTTAGATTTTCTTTCTTTTACACTTAACATAGGATTTTTCATTTTCTTTTTAGGATTTTCATTTTCTTTTTAGATTTTATCTTTCTTAGTAGATTTTCTATTTTCTTTTAGATTTTACTTTTTCTTTTAGAAAAATAAAAAAAATAAAAATAAAAAAAAACTTTTTGAAATAAGAGATAAAGTTTTGATCTGTTTTTAAGAAAATTAAGATGTATCTTAGGAATTAAGAAAGCTTTAATTATGACATCTTAAACCTAGTTGAAATAATAGATCTTGTTTGAAATTATAGGCTAAGTAAGTAAAATTGGGGAGATATTTTTATCTTGAATTTTTTGCCTTAGATAGTAAGCACTTCACACTTACACAATTTTTGGGATGGAAACAAAGACCTAAAATGCCATAAAATAAATAAATAAATAAAAGAATAAAACATCACTTATTAAGCTGGATAATTATGCCTCAAGAAGCATGGTTATTCACGCCTAACGGTGAAAAACATCACTCATTAAGCTGGAGAATTATGCCTCAAGAAGCATAATTATTCACGCCTAACGGTGATCAAAAAGAATAATCCCCCTTAGTTTTGTGGCCTTTTTCACTTGAGTCCTTAAACCCGAGGGATGTTTTCTCATCTGATGCCCTAAGACCGACTGGTTTGGGAGTCATCGGTTATAGGCTCGCTACATGGGTGAACTAGAAAGCCTAAGAAAACTAAGGGAAGAAGAAAAAAAGAAATATAAATATATATAAATAAATGGCTTTATGGTTAGAGTTGAAATCCCAGAAATCTTCACTGTCACGGTGTGCATACTATCTAGGTTTTATGAAAGATAAAGTATTCAATCCAATTTTGAATTCCTACCTTAATTGAAGACAAGATATCTTGCATAGAGACTAAGTTTAAGGAAGAATGATTATAGGTGGACTTATGACCTTAGATCACTTATATTTTTGCAAAAATAGTTCGAAAACATGTCTCTCTTTCAAAATTATTTTCAAAATACTAACATTTGTCTTCTTTCTTTATGGATTTTGTGGGTGCAATCCGCTGAAAACCCTCAGGAGACAACACTCCTCTCTAGGGTAACCTAGAGGTTTAACGGCTTGTTGCACGTGCTCAGTGCAATCGCGTCACCTGCGAAAGTGGTGTAATAAAATTGGTAGTATAGTTTTTCTTTTCTTTGTTTTGGTCGGGACGAGCAAAAGAATAAGTGTGGGGGTGTGATTGATACACAATATTGCATATTTTACCACATAATCCCCATGCATATTGCAAATAATATATGATTTTTACTCATCTTCTCTATATTTTTACAGGTCCACAACTAAAAAGAGAAAAAGCCCAAAATCTCTTTAATTAGCAATAATTAAAGAGATTAATTCAAAAAGCCAAAAGAGCCCAAATTTGAATCCAGAATTAAGAGAGATCCGCGCGCCAACTCAAGATTCTAGAAGGCCACGTGGATAACAACCTCATAACAACTTCGCAACAGAAAGTTGTTGCTGAACGGCCTTCAAACTGCCGCAATTTGCCGCAAATCCGCCACAAATCTGGGGCCGTTGGGCGCCAGATTTTGCCAGCTGTCTCGTCTTCTGGATCCTTCTCCTGAGGCCTATAAATACTTCACTTGGACCTGCGAGCAAAGACTGAATGGAGAAGAGAGGAGAAATTAGTAGATGCTTGTAATTTTTGTAGGTTTTTCTCTAGGTTTAGTTCTTTAGACCCTCTTCTTCTTCCCTAGAAATTTTGTAAAGAGAGAGTTTGTAAGAGAGAGAAAGTTTGTGTACATCAAGGAGTGACAACTTGTGAAGCAAGGATTCATCCATTCTCTTCTCTCTACTCTTGCATTTTCTTGTTTACTTGCTTTCTTTATTTCTTTCTTTACTTTCTTGCAATTTAATTCATGCTTTGTTTTACTTTTCTTATGGCTTGTAGCTAACTTTTCTACATGTGCTAGCTAACAACTTACCTTGCTAACTACTAACTCATGGGTGATTGCTATCTTTAATCTTGCAATTTGGATGGTCTTCTCTCTCCGATGGGTTAAACCCCCCGTCATCCAAGTGAGAAAGTAATTAGATCAACACGCAAGACGAATCCATGCCGATGAATCAACATGATGAAAAACACCTAGAGGGGGGGTGAATAGGTGTAAGTGCTAATCTAGAATACAAATGCAAAACTAAGTGCGCTAAATGCGGAAGCTAATGCAAATCTTGCACAAACTTAACACAATAAGTGTAGCCGAATTCCCCGTGAAGGGCTCTGGACTAACTCCTCTTGATTCCCCTTGAATGGGTTGAGGTGCTATGTGAAGCTCTTGTAGGTTAAGTATAAGTTAGGCACACACACAAGCAAGCCAAGCAAATACAAGATATAGCAATATGAAATATGCAAGGCAATACAAGCAATTAGATATGATATGGCAAAATGAATTATGCTCAACACAAGCAAATATGATATGATATGAAGTATGATGCTTTGCACAAATGTAAAGAGAGAGAGTTAGAGAAAAGTGGATCAAACGCAAAACACAAAGATATGTACGAGGTTCGAGCACCCTTACTCTACATCCGCGACACCACCGTGTAGGATTTCCAATCCACTATAGGAGTACCGAACTCCTCTCTCAACCTTACAAAGCCACCGAGGCTATACAACCACAATCCACCTCTACGAAGAGGGATAAGGCCCGTAGCCAATACAACCAACACAATCACCTCTACCGAAGAGGGATCCAAACTCAATACCACTCCGATCAACCTCTACCAAAGAGGGATACAACAAAAGCAAGGAGGGTTTACAACTTAGAGGCTTAACCTCAAACACTTCTCTTTTCTCTCTTTCTTTTTCTCTTTTTCCACAAAAACAAGATCCTAATAGATTAGGATAGTATGATAGCTCAAGTGTGTAAAACTAGGTGTTTGGAAACAAGCAACAAAGAAAAACACTTGGGAAAATCCTTGCAAAAGATATAGAATGAAAACCAAGACAAATCTCCCAAATTCCTATTTTCTTTGATTTTTCCAAAAAAACCAAACAAATAAAGATTAAGTCTTTTTAGCACAAAAACTATTTGAAAACTGGTTTAAACACTAGAGAAACACAGAAATTTTTCTCCTTGAAAACCTTGGCAAAATCCCAAAGAGATGGGGTTTATATAGGCCAAACAAAAGAAACTAGCCGTTAGAGCTGAGCTGGCAGCTCTGACAGGCAACGGTCGACCGGCCGGTCGACCGTCCAACGGTCATATTTTGACCCGTTGGAGCTACCGGTCGACCCAAACAAACAGAGAGCAGAACTCTCTGCAGCGGTCGACCGTCCGGTCGACCGGACCACTGTGCTGCCAGACGACGTGCACAAGTCTGTGCACGTCGGTCGACCCGTGCGGTCGACCGTCCCTTGGTGCGGTCGACCGTCCCGGTCGACCGACCAGCCTGTCAGCACAAAAAAAAATAAGATCAGAAAATTGGGAAAAATATTTTATAAAAATCTTTTATCTTTTCTGAAAATTCTATAAAACTTGTTTTAACATTTTATATTAAAACATAAACATGTGATAAAAATTTTCAAGACATATATCAATCATATCAATTCATTTTTGTGTCTTGCCAATTTTATCAAAAAACAAAACTTGTATTTTATCAAACTTGATTTTCAATAGGAAATCTGATTTTCTTAAAACTTATAGAAATACAACAACATGATATTTGAACATTATTAAGCATGATGCATATGGACATAGGTCCAATATACATTCACAAAATATATCACAGTTTTTGTCTTTAATTTCAAAAATATGTTTTATACCAAAACATAAAACTGCATGAATAGGTACGTCAAACTAAGTTTGTATAAGTCATATAAGCATGTATGTATATAGAGCACATCTAATATACATATAAAACATGTAAACTTGTTTTGATCAAACTAGTCATGAAAACCAAAATCCAAATCATGAAATGTGTGTGTATGTGTACTTGAGCATATCAACTATACTAAACTTTACAAATGGATCTAAACACACTAAACTAACTAGGATACCTAAGTCTTTGAGTCATCAAGAAGACTTGCTCCCAAACGCGATCCACCGAGAGCAAAGGTATGATCTTTAAGCTTTGGCACCGGAATCACCATGATAAGCTAATCATCAACTAATATCTGTTAATGATCTGAAACTTAGAAACACAAGATTATTAGTAAAATAAACTACATGAGTTGATCATCATCAAAACTAGAGTGGAGGGCCTTTGGGCCAACACATGAGGCACGCATCACCATCACGGAGTTTAGTAAGTTATAGCAAGGAAGTAAGGTTAGCTAGTCATGGTTTTCTCATCTTAAATTCTTTCAAAGTTTTACTTTCTTTTAGTGTGAATACCAAATCCAATCTTGATTTTGATTTCTTCGATTTTCATCATGAACATATCCACCGATTCTTTATTTTCTTTTTCCAACGATTCTTTATTCTTTTAAAGCAAAGAAGAACTTTCGTTTTATATCTTCACTACCAACGTAACGCTTCCATCGCAAGCTCTCCCTGAGAATCGACTCGGTATAGCCCATGCTATAACGGAGATAGGAAAGGGTATATTAACCATTTGAAATACATTTGTGGAATGATCAAGCACTAAGGTTGATTCTAAACCTATCTCTTTTACATAATATCTGTGCAATCTACCACACTATTCTTTCCCAATCAGAATTTAAACATGAGAATAATATATATTATCAATTGATTGTTATCATGTGCTTATCCTAATGACAAAAGATATAAGAAAGAATATACTAATATTTTGATAATTTTAAAAAAAATGATAAGATTTTTTCTGAAACTTAATTAAACACAAAAGGTTTAAGATTAATTATTATCTTCATTTAGTTATAGGTTTCTCTAAAAACAAATTTTTTAATCTGTAAGGATAAATTTCAATTTTTTCTATTATTTCTATTTTGTATATAATTATTTGGATTTTTTAGATTTATCTCTCTAATATAATGACTTACAATTAATTGTTCAGTAGGTGGTCTAAAATTGACAAATATAGAGATAAATATTTGGACGAGATGAGAGAGAAAATATTGCTGGATAATGATAAGAAAGATAT
>JAVJIF010027976.1:0-66659 GCA_038442645.1 Agave tequilana | reverse complement strand
AGCATCTAGTGTTTTTGTTAAATGTTTTATTAATATAATTGGCATCTAGAGCTTCTAGAATATGTTTATATGTTTTTATGCATGATGATGCATACATATGTTGAGTATGCATGTTTTGGAATCACCATGTTCATGCATAACAATAATACATAAAGATTTGTTTCATGTTTGTTGAAAGTTTAAATTGGTATGCATTGTCATTCATGCATATTTTTTGAGTATTTGTTTATGCATGAGTTAAGGGGAGCTTCTTGAAGCTTAACTTTAATCCATGCATATATAACTCCATAAGTTTTGTCATCATCAAAAGGGGGAGATGTTGGCCAAAGGCCTTCACCCTAGTTTTGATGATGATTAACTCATGTAGTTATGTTTACTAATAATCTTGTGTTGTTTAAGTTTCAGATCATTAACAAGATATTAGTTGGTGATTAGCTTCAACAAGGAATTTAGAAGCTTTTCATAATGATTCCAGGGCCAAAGGTTAAAGATCATACATTGCCTAGCCTATGGATGGAGTTTTGGAGCAAGTCAACTTGAAGATGAAGATCATCAAGAAGACTTAGGTATCCATAGTTTAGATAGTGTGTGTTTAGATCCATTTGTAAAGTTTAGTATAGTTGATATGCTCAAGTGCACAAACACAAGTTTTATATTTTGGATTTGGTTTTCATGAATAGTAGATCAAACAAGTTTACATGGTTTTTATGTATATTAGATGTTTCAATATACATACATGCTTCATATCTTAAACAAACTTATTTTGACTATCCTATTCATGTTTTGGAAAAATCAAGTTGATAAAAATACAAGTTTTGTTTTGATAAATTTGCAAGACTCAAAAATGAATTGATATGATTGATATATGTCTTGAAATTTTTATCACTGTTTGTGTTTCAATATAAAATGTTAAAACAAGTTTTATAGGATTTTCAGAAAAGATAAAAGATTTTTATAAAATTTTTTCCCAGTTTTTCTGACCCAGATTTCTGTTCCAGGCTTCAACCAGTCGACTAAGTCAACTGACCACGTCGAAGGCTGAAGTCGGGCGACCGGGACGGTCGACCGACGTGCACAAATCTGTGCACGTTTGGAGACACTGGGACGTCGACCCGGACGGTCGACCGGTCTGAGAGCAGTGCTCTCTGTTTGTTTGGGTCGACGGGCCGGTCGACCGTGGTTGCCCAACGGTCATATTTTAGACCGTTGGCGGTCGACCGGGCCGGTCGACCGTCAGCCTGTCAGGCTGCAGCTCAGCCTAACGGCTAGTTTCTGGTTTGGCCTATATAAACCCCATCTCTTTGGGTTTTTGGCTAAGATTTTCAAGGAAAAAAAATTTCTGGTTCTAAAGTGTTTTAAAACAAGTTTTCAAAAGTATTTGGGCTTTAAACTTCCAATTTGATTTGTGTTTTGGGTTTTTGGAAAATCAAAGAAAAACTAGGTTTTGGGAGATTGTATTGATTTTCATTTTCTATCATTTACAAGAGATTTCCCTAGTAGTTTTTCTTGTTGCTTGTTCCAAAACACCTTGTTTCCACACTTGAGCTATCATACTATCCTAATCTATTAGGATCTTGTTTTTGTGGAAAACGAAAAAGGAAAGAGGTTGTGGTTGAAAAAGACCACCTATTGTAAACCTTTGATTTCTTGGTGCTCCCTCTTTGGTAGAGGTTGAGGTTGTGTAATCAGGTTGTTGGTTTGCTCCCTCTTAGAGAGAGGTGGAGTTGGTTGTAAACCCTCTCGGTAGAGGTGTTGGTTGGTTGTTGTATCGGCTACGGGCCTACCCTCGGTTGTGAGGTGGTTATTTGAGAGAGGAGTTCGGTACTCCATTGTTGTAACAAATCCTTCTCGGTGAAGGTTCCCTCGGTGGAGTCCTCGGTGGACGTTATAGTGGATTGGAAATCCTACACGGTGGTGTAGGCGGGGATGTAGAGCAAGGTGCTCGAACCTCGAAACATATCTTGGCCTTTGCGTTTGATCCACTTGTCTCTAAACTCTCTCTCATTTAATTGTGCAAAGCATCATTCATATCATCATATCATATTTGCTTGTGTTGAGCATAATTCATATTGCCATATTGCTTGTGTATTGCCTTGCATATTTCATATTGCTATATCTTGTATTTGCTTGGCTTGCTTGTGTGTGTGCCTAACTTATACTTAACCAACAAGAGCATCACATAGCACCTCACCCATTCAAGGGGAATCAAGAGGAGTTAGTCTAGAGCCCTTCACGGGGAATTCGGCTACACTTGTTGTGTTATATTAAGTTGTGCAAAATTTGCATTAGCTTCCGCATTTAGCGCACTTAGTTTTGCATTTTGTTCTAGATTAGCATTTACACCTATTCCCCCCCTCTAGGTATTTTTTTCAATTGTTTGTGGGCCAAGAAGGGTGATGAAATCCCCACCTTATCTTATTTAGAGGACAAGCCCTTATGTCAATTTAGTGCACGTGTAAAGCAGTAGCCAAATATTCACTCAAAACAGAAAATCAGCCAAGGGAGCTTCCTAGTCTATATGCAATGCGAACGTACCTTGTCTCCAGCACTCTTCAACAAAATTAAAAAAGTTAAATAGACACGTGCCTATATGCAAGAGTCTAATTTTTTATTATTATTATTTTTTTAACAAATAGGTTACTGTTAATTAATTAGCAGTGTGCAGGGTGATCACAGAGAAAAGTTAACAGAACAGTAAACAAATATTGCAATTTGTAGCAACCTGCAGAAAACAGAGTGAGTAGTTCACTACTCAGGCCGCGGAAACGCGGCTATTGCCGCGTTTGCGCGGCACTATAGTAGGCTCTGCTGCTCTGCCTTCGAGGGCAGAGGCACAGAGTTGCTATATGTCCTGCTGCTGTTAGTTTTCCTGTTCTCCAAACCTGCAACAGAAAGAATAAAGAATTAGTTATTTATTTATTTTTATTTTTTTTTAGAGAATACTTACCGTCCCTCCCCGGCAACGGCGCCAAAATTTGATTGAGTTTTTCCTGCACACAAAATATAGAATTTAGATTTAGAAATAGAGAAGTGCAAGGTGCTCAATTCTATCCGCTGTAGCAATGGCTATGCGGGTCGTGATCCTCAGGGAGGGACTAGCGATGGAAGCTTGTTTAGTAAGTTCTCTAAAAAATTCTTCTTTAAGTTATTTTTAAAAAGAAAATAAAAATAATAATAGTTAAATTTAGGTTAGGAAGAAGGTCGTAGAATAAGAAGATGGAGAAAACGATGAAAGCAAATATTTACAATGAGAAGTGTGAAAGAATTGGAAAGATGTGGAGTTGGTGATCTATACTAAAATTACAAAGAAAGAAAACTATAACTAAAACACATACCTACCTCTTCTGCCATGTTTACCTTTGATCCGTTTGCAACGACTTACCTTGTTTCTGAAGGCATTCAAGCATGGCGTATAGGATCTTCCCTTCTCGATCTACACTATGAAAAGAAAAGACAAATTATACTAGTAAGAGAAGGCTTGTTCATCACCATAGGCCATCAAGGGTACTTCTTCGGCTAAGCAGTCTCGAAACGATCAGATCTCATGGTTTGCAAGACATCAGAGAGAAACAATAAAATAAAATAAGAATAGAAAAACAAAAATAAAACAAAACAAAACAAACCTTGAATAGATTTTATTAACAATGGAAGAAAAGTTTGACTTACACCGATGTCACCTCAGTACAAGCATGAACTCCTTCCTCCATGAAAGCATCCTCTACTCTTAGTTACATAAAAAATAAAAATTACAAAAAATAAAAACCTAAACTACAACTAGCCTAAAAACTCTAGATTTTGCTCTGTAGTTCGCTGTGTGCCCATCTCTGTTGCTATGCAGGGGTATTTATAGGTGCAGAAGGAGGTAGAGTCCCAATACGACTCCTCAAAGAAAAACTGTTGCCCGGACTCATCCTGATTGACGCGGAAACGCGGCCGCGTTTCCGCGGCCTTAGCTGGCTCCTTGGCCACGCGCTTCGTGCGTGGCCTCCTCTGGTCCGTCCATATGGGTTTATCATTCTGGAAGTTGTATCTCAACTCTTTATTTTGAATTTTCGGGATAACTTGGGAAGCAAGTTACCCTAGATCCAAATCTCTTCCAAAACGAATTTCATCCTTGCACTCTCTTTCTTTGGCTTTTATCCTCATCCTGCAAGTATTTAGGGTTGAATAGAAGTCTATCCTTCCCTCTTCTTTTAGTATTTGCAACTATTGCCCTTAGTAATTGCAATTTTGACATTTGATAATTGCAACTTTTGCATTGGGCTTTAAACATGGGCTTTTTGGATTCTTTTAAGGCTTTATTCTTTTATTTTTATTTCTCAAGGTCTGCACACAATAAATAATAAAATATTAGTAAATGTGCAGAATTATAGGAATAAATATGAAAATGTGATAGTAAATATATTGGAAAATATGCCACTTTTTACTACCTATCATGTGGCACAACAGAATAGCCTACAATGGATTTTATTTCCGTGCATAAATGAATAGGATTTCAATTTTAATGTATGGGTCAGTTATAATAGACTGGGTTCCCGCTTCAGATCTAAAGAAAAGACTCTATCTATAAACACTTGAGGCATTGCAAGTACACCTTTCATTGTGACGATCCATTAAGATGCCGATATACACTCCAAGTACTGGAAGCTAATATGGAAAAGATCAAATATAAAGCCTAAATAGGACATGGTTACTGAAGGAAGAACATTGAAATAGTGAACAGCCAGCAGACACAAGTCACACAACTCTTTGAAAACAAAGTTCTCATTATTGGCAAACAAGCAGAGATGCTTGCAAAACATAAACTAGAAAGTTGACTCTCATTCAAAATAGTAAAAACTATAGAAAGAAGCAAAATATATGATGCCAGGAAATAGTCTAATAAATGTAGTCATGGTTTCAATTGGTAACATATTGCTAACCTCAGACAGGCTGTAGGCATGAGAAATTTGGATGCTTATTGAGCCCTTTGACAACCACGAGAGCAATTCTTTGAGCGAGTCTTCACGAATATGGGGCAGATGCATTTTGTAGCTACCCCAATAGAGCGCAAGAACCATCCAATTCTAGAGCAAATACAAATGCTAATAAGTTATAACCATGATACAAATAACCACTGCCACAAATCAAGACCTGTTTGAACTCTGCCACATCAATAAAATAGGAGATTGACCTTGCAAAATTACCAATATAATCATTCTAAAATTTTGTCATGCATGCATATTAAATTAAAATTAGTCAATTAGAACCACAATTATGTCATTATTAAGGCTTACTTGGTTACTTATCATGCTAACACAAAATCTGATCAATATGGCAGGACACCAGAGAGGGCCTAATGGAGCCTGAAGATCCAATGATAATCTACAAGATGAGAAGAGATTGACTGTGGATCTATAATTTCCTGGAAAGGTAAAAGCAGGCAGCCCAGTCCAGGTGACTACTTTTATTGCTAGATATAGAAGGGTTGGATCTATGCAACCTTAACCACATAAGAGGTTGTTTGGCAACTTGAACCATGACGTTAAAGTTTTTGAATGACTTGGGCACCATCCCAAAAGACTAGCATTCTAGGTGGAGTTGCCCAAATTCTTATATTCTCAAGATCATCCTCATGTCAAAGAGTCTCCCTGCAGCCTCTATTGAGATCACAAATCTTCACTGCATGAAGTACAAATTGCGCCATTGGAGGATCGATATCATCAAACATCACGATACCAATTGAAGGACTTGGGGCATCATCCCAAAAGACTAGCTTTCTTGGTAGAGTTGCCCAAATCCTTATAGACCCAAGACCATCCTCATGTCTAGCTAATGTGGGACTATTTGTTCGACCCAAATCCCAACAGTTTGTACCAGGATTAGCCCTTGAAAAGTCACGACAGTAAAATAATAACCCACAACATCCACTATGAAAGGCTAGTAACCAGCCAAGTTCAGCTAGAATTATTGAGGCGATCAAAGGAGTGATTGTCAGATGAACTCAGTTATCAGTGATTGGGTGTAGAGTTGAGTCTAGAGCATCTGTTAGAGGGGGCTGTAAAGTCAGGACAGTCTGAACTCGTAAGCAGTACCCAGCAGGCGAAACCAGATGAATAGTCGGGAAACACCATATTGTCAATAAAACTAGAGGAATTAAATGACAGGTCTGCAGCCTGCAAGATTGAAGGTGGCTCAAGAAAAGAGTTTCTGGAGAGCAATACAAGGGATTGACTAGCGGCACGCACATGAGACCTTTGTTTGGTCATGCTAGTGGCAAGCAGACGACGAACGGTGCCCCCTTCTCTAGTGTGTGTGTGTGTGTTAGTGCGCGTGCTCGCGCATCTGTGTTAGAGATAGAATCCTTTGCGTGTGTGTGTTTCATACAAGTATGTCACTTGGATAAACTAAAATAAATAAATAAATAAAACATAAATAGAGAGCGATAAACCGGACAACATACAGTCATATATTGGAAAAATGCAACTTTTTTTGAACATAAAATCACTTAATAGCGATCAAAGCATTGAACATGATGAAAGTCACCAGGGAGCAATGATGCAGTGTCACACCCCTAGAGAGGAGTATCCCTGTTCGACATGTAGCCAGTTAAAAACTTGCTTGGCAGTTGAGGATGCATGACAGACATGGACTGCAGCTGGAGGAAAAATATGACATGGCCGGACACAATAATGACACATGAAAACTAGTTCTTAATTATAGTCTCTCCATGTTTGATGCAGAACCTACTTACAAGAACAGAAGCCATATAGAAAAAAATATCTGTGAGAAATAAGAAGAAAAAATGTTTTAATTGTTAGTTTCTAGGATCAATGACAACTAATCAATATCACCAATCTAATTGACCAGGTCGGCGAATATTAGGTGGGAGGTTTTTCGTTAATAGAACGTTTCTTAATTACAGAACCACCTTTCAATTACCTTCCTTGGTTGGATTGTTGGAAATATGAAGAATTAAATGTGAATCTTTGAGTTGGATTACGACGAGATCCGTTGATAGAATCAATTGGATAATGGTTGGAATGTGTTCTCCTTCCATTGGGGATGAAGTGGTATATTCACATGTTCAATTCCGACTTCGAATAAATGAGATATTCAAGTCTAAAGTTTGCCTAATTCACAAGCCAAAAGGGGACTAAAGGTAGGTAAAAACATTTAGTCCAACATTGACCATGAGATGGAAGTTTAAAGTGTTTAAATAGAGAAAAATGAGAACAAAGGGTGTGTACTTGGTGTTTTCGCGTGCGATTAGGGGGAAACCATGCCCACACGCGCGCCGGCCGGATGGCTGGCCGGGCTCGGGCTAGGCTCGGGTTCCCTACCCGGTCCGGTTCTTTTTGCACCGGATCTCACGGGTATGGGTTACAGCGGACGTACCCGCTCCGCCATCCGGATCCGAATCGACTCAGTCTATCTGAGACTTCCAAAGAAGAATATTCTTCTATCTCCCTCCTTTCTCTGCAGTGGGTGTTCCTTCAAAGTAAAGACAAATATTCACCCTGAAATTTGTGGTCCTGCTGCTCCTGCTGCTTTCATACCGCCAGTAACCCGTTAGCACCGTAGAGGGAGATGTAATTGTCTTAAGGAGATTCGCTATAAGCGTACCTCACTCCAAGTACCGTATAAGTGAATTAATTTTCTTTATGCAAAAGTTAACTGATATTCAGTATATTGAGACTGACTTATACCAGTCTAGTTGGTGTTTAACCAAGGAAGGTAATTGAAAGGTAGTTCTGTAATTAAGGAGCGTTCTATTGAATGGAAAACCTCCCACCTGATATTCACCGACCTGGCCAATTAGATCAGTGATATTGATTAGTTGTCAGATTGATCCTTGAAACTAACATTCTTAAGACAATTACTGAAGTTTCTTACTTCTGTTCTGCTTGAACTTGCAGAAAATGTCTGAGACTAATCAAGACAGCTCATGTAAGGCACCAAACATGTAGATTGAAACTTTGATGCCTGCTCCACTTCCTAACCCGAAGCCGGAGAGCCAGGAAAATTTGATGACACAGAATTTAAGAGATGACAACAGAAGATGCTCTTTTACTTGACCACTAAGTATTTGGTCAAATTCCTATAAGAGGATCCACCAGAACCCGAAACTGATCGGGACTCAGTCCTTACAATCGATGCATGGACTCAAGGTGACTTCTTTTGTCGAAACTATATTTTGAATGGACTGGATGACTCTCTTTACAATGTCTACTGTCCTATCACAACGGCAAAGAAGTTATGGGCCAGTCTTGATAAGAAGTATAAGACTGAGGATGCCGGTACAAAGAAGTTCGTCATAGGACGATTTCTAAAGTACAAGATGGTAGACAACAAGACTGTGATCAGTCAGGTGCAAGAGTTTCAACTTATCTTGCATGAGATAGAGGTTGAAGGTATGAATCTACCTGAAACTTTTCAGGTTGCTACTATTGTGGAGAAACTCCCACCTACGTTGAGAGATTTCAAGAACTACCTGAAGCACAAGCGCAAGGAGCTGAAATTAGAAGATCTCATTGTGAGGCTTCGAATTGAGGAGGACAACTAAAGTCCGAGAAAAGATCAGTAAGAACTTCTATGAAGTCAAGACCAATGTGATCGAAGACTCAAAGGGGAAAGCATCTACTTTCAAAAGCTTAAAGCGGAAGAAGACTGCCCAAGGGTACAAACGCAAGGTCCAAGAAAGTAAGAACATGCGCTTCAAGGGAACTTACTATATCTGCAATAAAGAGGGACATAAGACGAATGAATGTCACAGCCATCTAAAAAAGAACAAGAAGAACCATCCACAGGCAACCTGATCGGCTATGCGTCGCCAAGCCTTTAAGCTATGGTGTCAGAAGTGAATCTGACGACCAACAATAAGGATTGGTGGGTAGACACTGGGGCTACTCGGCACATCTGCTCTGAGAAATTATTATCTCTGAATATCATAAACTAGAACAAGATGAGCAACTCTTCATGAAAAACTTAGCCGTCTCCAAGGTTGAGAGAAAAAGAAAGGTCATCCTGAAGTTGACATCTAGAAAAGAGCTTACTCTGAACGATGTGCTACATGTTCCAGATATTCGCAAGAATCTAATCTCTGAATCAATATTTAGTAAGAAAGGATTTAGAATGGTTTTGAATCAGATAAATTTGTACTCACTAAGAGTGGGACGTATGTGAAAAAGGGTTATCTTGTTGATAGACTTTTTAAAGCCAATGTTGCAGCGGTGGATAAAAAATTTGTGTATTGTACCCTAAACTTATAAATAAAGAAAAGTCTTCTGTTTATTTACTTGAGTCTCCTATTTTATGGCATGCTAGATTAGGGCATGTAAATTATAAGTCTTTAAAAACTTGTCTAATTTAGGATATATTTCTAAATTCAACTTGAAAGAAATTCGCAAGTATGAGATTTGTGTTGAGGTCAAGTTCGCAAAAATTCATTTCACTCAATTGATCGAAATACAAAACCTTTAGGGTTAATTCATAGCGATCTGTGTGACTTGAAGTTTATGCCAATTAGAGGCGGAAAAAAGTATTTTATTACTTTTATTGATGACTGTACAAGATACTATTATATATATCTTCTAAACAGTAAGGATAAGGCAATGAATATGTTTATAACATATAAGCCGAAGTTGAGAATCAACTCAACAAAAATATCAAGATTCTAAAATTCGATCGAGGCGGAGAATATGAATCAAATAATTTTAGTGAGTTATGTGCTAAAATTGGTATAATCCATCAAACTACAACACCATATACTCCTCAGCAAAATAGAATTGCTGAATGGAAGAACAGAACTTTGAAGGAGATGGTCAATTCCATGCCCGTAAGTTCTAGAGCTCCGCAGAATTTGTGGGGGGAAGCTTTGTTAACTGCAAATTATATTCTAAACAGAATACCCCACAAGAAACTTGGTCTTATACTATTTGTGTTATGACATGAAAGGACACATTCCTACCATTACCTTAAAATGTGGGGGTGCCTTGCAAAGGTACTAGCACCATTACCTAAAAAGACTAAGTTTGGAGCAAGAACTATGGACTGCATATTCATAAGCTATGCCTTGAATAGTAGTGCCTACAGATTTCCGGTTCATAAATCAGAAATACCAGATATTGATGTAAATATGATTATCGAATCTAGAAATGCTGTGTTCTTTGAAGACATCTTTCCATACAAATGGGAAACAGATAAGACTTTTGGGAAAAGAACACATGAGATGGCGTTCAGGGATGAAAACCCGAGGAACCGATTGTTAATGCGGAAATTGAACAAGAAGAAATAAGAGATCTAGAATCTCAAAATCCTTTGGTCCAGATTTCATAGCATACACTATTGAATGCGAGCCTCAAACATTTAAAGAGGTTATGTCTACCCCAGAAACACAAATATGAAAAGAAACTATAAATAGAGAAATAGAATCCATACTAAGTAATCATACTTGAGAATTGGCAAACTTGCCTCCTGGCAGTAAACCAATTGCGTGTAAGTGAATTTTTAAAGAAAATTAAAACTCGATGGATCTATCAATAAGTACAAGGCTAGATTAGTAGCCAAGGGCTATCGACAAAAGGAAGGACTTGATTACTTCGATACTTATTCACCAATAACAAGAATAACTTCCATTCGGATGTTGATTGCAATTGCATTATTGCATAACTTAGAAATCCATCATATGGATATCAAGACTGCATTCTTAAATGGTGAATTAAATGAAGAAATATATATGGAGCAACTGAAGGATTTACAGTCAAAGGCCAAGAACACAAAGTGTGTAAATTGGTAAAATTCTTATACGGTCTAAAGTAGGCTCCAAAATAATGGCATGAGAAATTCGATAGTGTCATGATCAAAGATGAATTCACTATCAATGAATGTGATAAGTGTGTTTATACTAAAACAGTTGAAAATGCATGTATCATTGTTTGTCTTTATGTATACGACATGTTGATACTTGAGACTAATATTGAAATTATTAAGTCCACTAAAAGAATGTTATCCTACGATTTTGACATGAAGGATCTGGGGGTTGCTGATGTAATTTTAGAATTATAATCACAAGAACACCAGATGGAATCAGTCTATCTCAAACTCATTATGTGGATAAGATGATAGAAAGATTCAAGGATCATGGGATAAAGGAGAATACAAATCCTTTTCTCCCACACATCCACCTTCGTAAGAATACAGGAACTGGAGTATGCCAGTTGGAGTATTCTCCGATTATCGAAAGTCTAATATATTCAATGAACTGCACTAGACCCGATATTGCTTACGCTGTAAGCAAGTTAAGCAGATACACTAGTAACCTCAGTGATGATCATTGGACTGCTTTACTACGAGTATTAGGTTACGTATCACATACCAAGAAATTGCCTTGAGATATGGACAGTATCCACCTGTGATTGAAGGATACAGTGATGCTAATTGGATTGCAGATTCTGAGGAATCAAAATTAACTAGCGAATATGTATTTACTCTAGGAGGAGCAGCGGTATCTTGGAAATCTTCCAAACAAACATGTATTGCCCGTTCTACTATGGAATCAAATCATAGCCTTAGATAAGACTGGAGAAGAAGCATAATGGCTTCGACAATTTTGAAAGATATACCATTATGACAAAAGGCAGTGCCCGCTATACGCATACATTGCGATAATCAAGCAGCTATATCTAGGGCACAAAAATTTATATATAACGGTAAGTCTAGACATATTGGTCGTAGACATAATACCATTAAGCAGTTGCTCTCAAATAGAATTATCTCTATTGACTTTGTCTCGTCAAAAGATAATTTAGCGGATCCGCCTACCAAAGGTTTAAATGGAGAGCGTATAAACTGCGCATCGAGAGGAATGGGTTTAAAAGTCTAACCTTACCGAGTCAGCTAATGAAAACCTCACTTAGCGACTGGAGATCTCACGAACTAAGTTCAAGAGGAAAAACTAGTTATGATTGACTTTGCAAGTAAGCACTTAGGAGCTTGACTCCAATTCATTCCTAAGGTGCACACAAATACTTTCTACAAGTGGATTAAGGATAAGTTTAACGCTTTTAATGATACCTATATCTTATTATTAAACAAGTGGAGTAAAGTAAACTACTCTTAATAGGACGATCACCTATGTAAGTATAGAGTTAGGTCAGCTCTTTGGAAATTTCTATGGAGGCTGTTATTCCCTAAAGATACTCTCTGAAAGTAAGAATGTCCAGGGCCAAAATGGACACAACCGAGAACAAAGTTGATCTGAAAAGTTACTGTTTGAAGCTTGTTGACTTGGATTACACTAACAGCTAACAGTTCAAGACCTAGTTCACTGATTAACCAGTAAGTCTAATAAAGTTTTCGCTATGAAAGGTTCAAGACCTAATTCACCTATCCTGATGCAGTTTCTTTTCTAAAGTACCTTTCACTGTAGAGTCAGTCTCTTTGTGTGTCAATTCCTTGAATCTCCATTCATTATGGGGGATTGTTGGGAAATATAAAGAATTAAATGTGAATCTTTGAGTTGAATTACGGCGAGATCCGTGATAGAATCAATTGGATAATGGTTGGAGTGTGTTCTCCTTCCATTAAGGATGAACGTGGTATATTCACATGTTCAATTCCGATTTCGAATGAATGAGATATTAAGTCTAAAGTTTGCCTAATTCAAAAGTCAAAAGGGAACTAAAGGTAGTTAAAAGCATTTAGTCCCACATTGGCCATAGGATGGAAGTTTGAAGTGTTTAAATAGAGAAAAATGGGAACAAAGGGTGTGCCCTTTGAGTACTTGGAGTTTTCGCACGTGATTAGGGGGAAACCATACCCGCGTGCGCGCCGCCAGCGGTAGCGGCCGGCTGGCCGGTGCCAGCGCTGGCGTCGGGCCGGGCCCGGGTTCGGGTTCCCTACCGATCCAGTTCTTTTTGAACCGGATCTATGAGTTACAGCGGATCGTACCCGCTCCGCCATCCGGATCCGAACCGACTCAGCGCAACGGCTGACAGAAAATTGTCGCGAACAGTTGGGCGATTTCTATCTGAAACGAACCGTTGCAACAGTTCAGACCGAACCGTTGCAACCGTTCGGTCGGGTTCGGATGATTTTACCCCTCCCGGAGCGCTATAAATAGCGCTCCTTTTCTCTCATTTAAAAACACACACAGAAACACAACATACATAAAAGGAAAACAAGTTCCTTCCTCTTCATTCCGAAGTGGGACTTCTGCAACTCAGATTCAGAAGTGACTTCCAACAGGAAGTGGGAATTCTGCAACTAGGATTCCGAAGTGACTTCTAACAGATTTTGATGATTTGTTCTGAAAGAAGGCTCAGAAAATTTAACAGATTCTTTAAGAGAATTGTTGTCTGAATCTGTGACTTTCAAAGAAGAATATTCTTTTATCTCCCTCCTTTTTTTGCAGTGGGTGTTCCTCCAAAGTAAAGACAAATATTCACCCTAAAATTTGTCTCGGTCCTGCTGTTTTCATAATCCTGTGAAGGTACTGGTTAACTACAGTTCACCGTACGGTGATTTGGTAGTGCTATCCAAATACCGTGAAGGAGTGTTACATCTTCAGAGACCAGCGTCCAGTAACCCGTTAGCACCATAGCGGGGACGTAATTGTCTTAAGGAGATTCGCTATAAGCGTACCTCACTCCAAGTACTGTATAAGTGAATTAATTTTCTTTATACAGAGGTTATACTGATATTCAGTATATTGAGACTGACTTATACCAGTCTAATTAGTATTTAACCAAAGAAGGTAATTGCAGGTGGTTCTGTAATTAAGGAACGTTCTATTGAACGGAAAACCTCCCACCTGATATTCACCAACCTAGCCAATTAGATCGGTGATATTGATTAGTTATCAGGTTGATCCTAGAAACTAACATTAATATCTTCTATCCATGCCCTATCCAGATTATAGGTCTCATAGGAATTTTTGAACCATCTATCTGAGATTCGCCATATTCATATTATAAACTGTCTTTAACATGGATATTAAATTTACAGTGAGAAATAACAAATATGATATCAGGAAGTGTTTTAAGATATTATTTGATCACCTCAGCATTTTCCTCCTGCCAGTTATCAACCTGACATGTACCCTTATGAGTGGTGCAAAATTCCTTGGCCTGCGAAGACTCAAGTGATTAGAGTCTTCCCATAAAACTTTTACAACCTATATTGACTAGTAGATATACCTATCTTTCCTAGTCATGTAGCCTTAGACACGCGCTTATGAGGCAATGAAACCATATTGCGCAAAATCAATTAAAGGTATAGGAAATGGTAAACAAAAACCGGGGGGAAAAGGATGTTCATACAAGATATCTAACTACACATCCTGTGCATGCCTAGTCCATGGGCTTACCTTAACAAGATCAATATTTACTGGTGTGACAGGTACCTCCCCATTAGCTGTTGCGAAATTGATATGCTCTGATACCAATTGTTGTGACTCCCAGGATCGACGTTAACGGAACTTGGTAATATGAACAGTACTTGCAAAAGAGATGTTGATGTAATCCAAACTAGCAATACCTAGATAAAAGAGTAATAAAAAAAACACAAGGATTTAACGTGATTCGGCCCAAATTTGTTTTACGTCCACCGAGAGAGAACTTGAGAGAACTTTATTAATAGACTTTGTACAAAGAGATCTAACCTTTCTCTTGATGCAACAAGATATTCACCTTCCATTTGAATCTAGCCCTAGGTTTCAAGAGTATTATCTTCTCTCTATGCACCTTCAATTTGCTCCTCTTTTTCTTGACTCCTCTGGCCTCCTTTACTTAAAGTTCTCTGTTGTAGAAACTCCTTGAGACTTATTTGGTTGAGACAATTACAATACTTGGTTACAATCTTTATTTATAGGATTTTACAATATAACTCCCATTTGGACTATGAGATATTCTTGGCCTTTGGATGGTTGAAGAATCTTGATCAATCCTTTTAAGAATTGATCTGCTTGATTTAGAAGAATTCTAAACCTTTTAATCTTTAAAAACAAATTTTCATTGGATAGGAATTAAATCCTATTCATACTCTTTCTGAAAAGAAAACTCGCAATCGCCTGAAAAGGAAGCTGCTTCATCTTTATTTGCTTCTTCTTCTTCAAGCCATTATCTTCTCTAACTCAATTGAATTTTCTTGGACCATCATATCTTCTTGAAAAATAAAGCAAAATCCTAACAATCTCCACCTTGACTTATTTTTTAAGCCTTTAGCAAAATAACTTGAGATTTCAGATTAATACCTTGATTCTTTCCTTGGTTGTAACCGTACCGTGAAGTTTTTAACTCTTGCACCCTCTCCCTAGGGCCTTTGGCTGATTTATCGCCATAGCTTGGGCCATCCTAGGCCTTGCCCGACTGCACTCTTTCTCTTTCCCACAACATTTTGACCCGGTTCATGTCCCGTTGCAGTCTTCTTTGAAGCTCTACCTCGCGATGAACTCCCTTCCAAGTTTATCCTTGAAACTCCACTTCGAACTGAGTTTTCTTCCTTCAGCTTGTATAACCCTCCACACTTCTCTCTTTTTAGGATTACCCTGTCTCCTTGGCTGACTGTGATGACGCCTTATTGCACTTAGATCTGGCATCATTATTCTTCGAGCACCCTTATGGATATTAGATTATATTCTGCCTTTGGGACATACCGGACCGCCTCCAGAGCATGCACTATCCTATCTCTTCCTGTAACCTTGACTGTCCCAGTGCCGATGACCTCGCAAGCCGAGCCATCCACCATCTTGACAATCCCTTCCTCCTTTGCAACTAAGAAGTTATTGAACAACTCTTTCTAAGAACATAAATGAACTGTACTACGTAAATCAAATATCCACCCTTTACCTTGAGAAGTGTTGTCTTCGTAAGAAGCCATTAATATTTAGGTATCCTCTACACCGCTTGCTACGTCTGCCTCCGTACCTTGCCCCTTCTTCAGCCACTCTTTCTGATGTTTACAGTCATTCTTCCAATGACCTTTCCTGTAACAAAAGTGACACGCCTTTGATGAGCTTGAACCTTTTCTTCCTTCTCCTCTTCTTTTCCTTCCGTGACCACCAAACCCGATCCTGTCTGCTCCTCTTGATTTGACCTTTTCCTAATCTCATTAGATAAGAGAGTTGACGTGACCTCTTCCAAGATGAGAGTTTTCTTACCATAGAGTATGGTGGTGGTGATATGATCATATGACTCTGGAAGAGAACTGAGAAGTATCAATGCCTTGTCCTTCTCGTCGATCTTGACATCAATAGGTAGAAGCTCGCTAATGATCTTGTTAAAAAGTTTAGATGCTCCAACATTGTTGTCTCTTCCTTCATAAGTAGCTCATATAGTTGTTTCTTGAGATACAATTTGTTGGAGAGGCTTTTTGTCATATACAATATTTCTAACGTTGACCACAATCCCGTAGCCGTTTCTTCATCCATCACGTTGTATATAACCTCGTATGCGAGACATAGTTGGATCATGCTTGTCGCCTTTAGATCCATCTTCTCCCAATCCTCGTTTGACGTACCTACAGGTTTTGCTGACTTACCCTGCAAAGTCTTGTGAAGACCTTGTTGCACCAGCAATGTCTTCATCATCTTTTGCCATAAGTCAAGTTTCCTTTGCCATTGAACTTCTCGACCTCGAACTTTGTCATAAAACTTCTTATCTTCGACAAATTGCCTTTCGTCAACTTTTATCTCTGATACCAATTGTTGTCAAATTGATATGCTCTGATACCAATTATTGTGACGCCTAGGATCGACGTTAGCGGAACTTGGCAATACAGTAATTGCAAAAGGAAAGCTTGATGTAAAGCAAACTAGCAATACCTAGACATAAGAGTAATAAAGAAAGAACACAAAGATTTAACGTGGTTCAGCCCAAACTTGGCCTGCGTCTACCGGGGAGAGAGCTTAATTAATTGACTTGGTACAAAGAGATCTAACCTTCCTCTTGATGCAACAAGAGTATTCACCTTCCACTTGAATCTAGCCCTAGATTACAAGAGTAATACATTCTCTCTATGCACCTTCAACTTGCTCCTCTCTTTCTTGGCTTCCTCTAGTCTCCTTTACTTGACATTCTCTGTTGTTGAAACTCCTTGAGACTTGTTTGGTTGAGGTAATTACAATACTTGGTTACAACTGCTAGGATTTTGCCTTGCTTTTCAAGAAGAGATGATGACTCAAGAATATCCAATTGAGTTGGAGAAGACGATGGCTTGAAGCAGAAGAAGCAAATTAAGATGAAACAGTTTCCTTTTCAGGTGATTGCGAGTTTCCTTTTCAGGAGGAATATGAATAGGATTTAATTCCTATTCAATGAAGGTTTGGTTCTAAAGATTAAAGGGTTTAGAATCCTTCTAAATCAAGGAGATTAACAATGAAGGTTTGGTTCTAAAGATTAAAGGGTTTAGAATCCTTCTAGATCAAGGAGATCAATTCCTAAAAGGATTGATCAAGATTCTTCAACCATCTAAAGGCCAAGATCATCTCATAGTCCAAGTAGGAGTTGTATTGTAAAATTCTTTAAATAAAGAATGCAACCAAGCATTGTAATTGTATTAGCCAAAAAAGTCTCAGGAGTTTCTACAACAGAGAATCTCAAGTAAAGGAGACCAGAAGAAGCCAAAAAAGAGAGGAGCAAGTTGAAAGTGCATAAAGAGAAGGTAATACTCTTGTAATCTAGGGCTAGGTTCAAGTAGAAGGTGAATACTCTTTTTACATCAAGAGGAAGGTTAGATCTCTTTGTATGAAGTCTATTAATAAAGCTCTCTTAAGTTCTCTCCCCGTGAGCATAGGCCAAGTTTGGGCCGAACCACGTTAAATCCTTGTGTTCTTTCTTTAATAGTATTTTATCTAGGTATTGCTAGTTTGCTTTATATCAAGCTTTCTTTTTGCAAGTACTGTTCATATTGTTAAGTTCCGCTAACGTCGATCCTGGGAGTCACAACAATTGGTATAAGAGCATATCTGTAGCACCCCGTTCCCAGGATACGTACCCAGATACGTATCCCAAAATTTTTTGATCATATTGTTCAATTTTCTTCCAATATTTGCTTTTGGGTTGTGATTACTTATATTATTGTGTATCGGATCTGGATTCTCAGATCTGGAGTAAGCCCTGACCCGGACCGGGAACCCGATACCAGCCAGTAGCCTGATTTGACCTTTCTATTAGTCCAATTTGACCGATTTCAGTTTCAGATACTGTTTTCTAATATTTTAAATTTTTCATGATTTTCTAAATTTTTCAGAATTTTTCTGCAAAATCTCCAAAACTGGTGTCGGTCGGCATCGCTGACTTATTCTCAGATTTTTAGTTTCAAACGGAATTGAATTTTCAAAAATGGCTTTCACATTACTTCTTAAAATTTTATTTTCTATCTAAAAATATGTTTTGAGAATTTTCTAAAATTATCAAAATTTCACCGATTCTGGTGTCGGCCGGTATCTGAAAGATTCTAAGATTTTTAATTTAAAAATTATATTAAATTTCTCAAATCTAATTTCATTGAGCATCTTAGAATAGTATTTTCTATTTTTGAAAATTTTTCAGAACGTTTCTGAAATAGTCAAATTTTGCCCTATTAAAATAATAATATTTTTACCGACAATTTCCTTTCTTACTTTTCCTTCTCTATTCCCCTACTTTGTACTTCCAAAAATTATAATAAATAAATTAATTAATAATAAATTTTTTTTGCTATTTTATTTTCTTTTTCCTTATTTTTTCCCCTTTTTCTTTAATTCCTTTCTTTTTCTTTCTTTTCTTTCTCCCCCCATTGACTTTCTCCCCTGCTCCCTGCACCCACCGCCTGCTCCCGCCCCTTGCCACTGCAACCTGCAAAGCCACCCACAGCCCCCTCTTCCTTCCCCAAATTCATCATTTCAACTCTTCTCCTTCTCTATTAAACCTCCATTTTCCCATTTCCTTTTTCATTTCAAAAATCCAAAAAAAAAAAAAATCAAAACTCCATCTTCAACCAAAAAAACCAACGCATCCAACCCATGGCTGCCGCCTTCACCATCACCACTGCCGCCGGTCACCCCTAGGCCGGCCAACCAACCCCCCACACCTCCTCTCCACTCCACCACCTCCTTCAACTTCCAACAACCCCCACCACTTCCATTTAACTAAAACCCATCACCACCACTTCTCTTCCTCATCCAAAATTCACCACCATCTCCACCAATCCCACAACTCCAAACACTCCATCATATCTCCTCCTCCTCATCTAACTCCCCACCACCTCCAACCATCAACATAACCACCATAACCACCTCCACCATCAACCACCTCCATCTCCTTCAACATTACAAACAACAACAACCAACCCCAACCTCTCATCTCCTCCCCCAGCCCTAGGCCGCGTGCGCTCCCCCCGGCGATGGCGCCGCTGTCGCCAGGCCGCCGGCGGTGAGTCGGCCGGCGGCGGTGGGCACCCCCACTCCCCTCTATTTCTTTCTTTCTTCTTCCTTCTTTTCTTTTCTCTTTTCTTTCCCTAAATAAACCCACATTCTCACATCCCTAAAATACCCATACCCCCTTTCCCAAATTACTCCTCTATATTTACAACCAAACCCCTCCCCATTTAAATTCCTAAATCCTTTCCTAAAAATACCCTATTTTCTCTCTCTCTCCTTCCTCTTCCTACAACTTTCTCCCTCCTCTCTCATTACCTCTCTAATATTTATATATATTTATAATTATATATTTTAATATATAAATATGGGCTAGTAGCTTGCTTAAACGTGTTCGCGGATTTTTCTGAATTTTCTCGGTATTTCGTCCGGTGCTAGGCGAGTACATTTCTTACTTTATTACCATCGTTTTATATTTAATAATTATCTTACCTTTATTTATGATGCCTCTTTATGCAAGTTAGTATATATGTTATATAAATGATTATTATGTTTTATAAATAGCTTTTGGTTATTATTATACCTTGTCGAACCGGTATTATACCGGGTATGCCTAGATCTGCTCCCGCTTTACCCGGCTTCGCACATCTAATTAAAAGATAAATTTATTAGTATAAAAATGGTAGTGAAGAGTTTAATATGTTTATGCAGTTCTCCTGTACCATGTGATTGTTTTCCATTGATTTGTAAAGGGAAAAACTTACAATAAAAAGAGTTGAGGAGCTAAATTATAAGTATTCTAAAAAAGATTACAAGTAGATCTCCTCAGAGATTCTGGAGAAGTGTGCCGATAGGAGTCTGGTCAGCGCGCGACCACTTTGTCTCTTTGACGATGCGAGCGATGAGATTCCCTTCTCGCCTGGTTCGGGGAATCAGAGAACAGAAGGTTGGTAGAACCCTCTTGATGCTTCTCAAAACCGCCTTCAATTAGGAATTCCTTCTCGCCTGGTTCCGGAGATTCCTTGAGAAGAAGGTATTAGGGTATCAGCACCCTGATTAGAGAAGCAATCCTCTAAAAGTCTCTAAATTCAAGAGCGCACGGTGCGTCGTGAAGAAGCCTCTGCTTGTGGAGTCCTCTTGTGCGTGTCGTCTCAGGAAAGCTCTCTCTCCTTGTGCCCCTGGTGGGCTATTTATAGGGAGAGTAAGGGTATAATCGTCCCTTGAAGATATGGAAACAGATTGAATCAAATCTGTTTGAATCTGGAAAGTAGCCTTGCTGCGAGGCTAAGATCAGCTTCTACGAAGCTAGAAATGGCAGGTCGATTGATCTTCTTGATCTGTTTTGATCCTTTCCATATTGTTGGAGGATTTCCCCTGATCTCCTTACTCGTTTTAAGAGAGTCAAGAGATTGTGGCAATCAACTGCCGAATTTGATCTCCGATTTGATCTTAATTGGATTTGATCTGATTAGATCTGATCTCGTCCGGAGATTTGATTCGTCAAAGGTTTGACCATAGCAGACCAATAGTGGCGCTGCCCGCCTTGAACTTACAGCGGAGCTGGAGGCAGTTTCTGGCGAAGTCCGAAAGAAACTCTTCGGCGGAGCTAGAAGTCGTCTGTGGCGAGGCTACTATATACCCTTTCTGCGCAGTTGTGTATGGCTTCAGGGCGGAGCTGACTTCCTTTGGCGAAGCTATGAGTTAGCTTCCTGGCGAGGCTTTGAATAGCTTCAAGGCGAAGTCGGGTGATCCTAGCCTCTCAAGCGAGGCTATCCCTTTGGGCTCATGTGATGATAAGTGCTAGCATCTTTAGACCTGCTGAGGTCTATTTAGAAACAATCCGGGTTCACTGTCTGCTTGCTGGATCAGTGGAGTCCAAGTTGCTTCCTTGTCCCTTGGAGATGGGTGAAAACTGGTCTTCAGCTCGTCTGTCACTTGTCTTTTGTAAATGTCAACAAGTTTAGACATCGTTCGGACCAATAAGAATCTTGTCTTTTTTAAGTGTCAACAAGACCCCCTTTAAAGTTTTCAAAAGTCTGCGATGGCTCAGACTTTGAAATACTTTGAACTGCTTTGATTGGTGGTGTGTGGAGTATGAACGTCGCCATGATGGTTGAGTTCAGCTTCGCTTTGAATCCTACTTTGGGATGTAGATTCGCCGAGGAATCATGTAGATTCGCGTCTGGGTAGCTTCGCGTCTGGGTAGCTTCGCTCTGGAACATCTGTTGCTTTCCCAAGGCCAACTGCCGTGGACCGGTTACGAGAAGGATTACTTCTTCTCTCGCACTGATCGAGGGAGATATTCTCCCCTTGTGCATTTCCGAGGGAGGATATTCCCTTTCTTTAAGGCGCCATGAGTGCCTTTATGAGGGAGACGTTTCTTCCTTTGCACGGTTCCAAGGGAAACCGTCCCTTTTCTCAAGGCACAATAAATGCCTTAAATGCGCTCGTGCTTCCACGCTTGAGGCGGCAGCGCTCAGGCCATGGGGCCTATAAATAGGACACTTGAGGTCCTCTGAAGAGAAGTGATCTGCTCTTCTCCTCTTCTCTTGGTTGAGAGAGATACTCAGATCTCTGAAGTAGTGGGAATGCCCACTCTGGTCATTATCCGGCCAAGGACCGGTAAGTCTTGATCATCCAGAGACTTTACCAGTAAACTTTTAGGGAGTTCATCTCCCTTAACTTAGCTTTAACAGCTGCCTCAGGGATCGATTTCCCTTGTTCTTCATTTTGCAATTGACTGATCCGCAGAGAAGGATTTCAGCATAACTTCCCAGCGAAGCTATCATTTTGACTTGATCAAAGAAAGATCACTGCATGTTAAGTCCGCTACACAGGCAGAACTTGGGACTTAGTTTCTTCAATGTTGAGCCAGTCTTGCCATATAGGTGGGGCTAAGACTGTGTTCCACAGGATCAGTCTGACTCAGCCAATAGGCGAGGCTAGGACTTGGCGTTTGCTGAGCTAGCCCATCATTGCTGTGCAAGCGAGGCTTATCCTCTGCTTTAACTGAAATCGGATTGCTTCGTCTCAAAGAATTTGACTTAGCATTTTTGTAGCTTCTCCGGTGTTTAACTGCTAACTTGTTTCAGTTTGCATTACAGTGAGCTATGTTCGCCAATCTTGTGACTTGATGAAAGAAATCAGGAAATTTCCTCTTGCTTTTCCAGTTGAGACTTTACCCTTAAGTAGGAGGAACAAACTGGGGCAGCAGATGTGTGTCCCAGAAGAGGTTGGCAGTCGCTTATCCGAGATGATCCACTTCGAGGCGAGGCTGGTAGTCGCTTATCCGAGATGATCCACTTCGGGAAAGCGGACGTCACCTGTAAGGTCGCGGATCTTCCCATTACCAATTTTCATCAAAGAAGATCCAACCTGCTGGTGGCGATCAGTCCTTTGCCAATTTTGATTGCGGAAGGTTCAACTTCCTGGTGGCATAATCTGTCCCGGTGGTACCTTCTATCATTATGTGAAGGATTACGGCCTTGTGCAGGAGGAAGGCCTTTCGTATCCAGTTGGTTTCGCTTGGAAGTAGATAAGACCACTTGTATGCCTCTTGAGCAAATGATTCTGTTGTATGAAACACAACCTTGATGTAGTATCAATGTACCTTCCCTTTTAAATCAATGAAAGTTCATTTTCTGCTCATCTGATTTTTGTTTGCCTTCATCTTGAATTTAGCTAGCGGAGCTAAACTCCATGCGGGGTTAAAGATAGGACCCTTTTTGAATCCAGAATAAGCTTTCAACAAAGCTAGCATATCTGCGAAGTTCAGCCTATGCCTTCAGCGAAGCTAAGGCAATCCTTCTGGCGAAGTCATTGACGTATTGTGCGAAGTTCGCATTTTAACTCGTGGCGAAGTTAGCCCTTAGTGGGGCTGAATCAGCGCTTCTCGGGAAGGCGCTTTAGGCACCGTTTCAAATTAATTCGAAACGACATCCTGTACTCTTTTCGAGGCGTCGTTTCAGGCGATCATCGGCCTATAAAAGCCCGGTCGGGCTGAGAGAGAAAATCATCATTTCTCTTTGAATTTTCCAGAGTACTTGACTCTTCTTCTTCTTTCTTTCCTCCTTATTCAAGAGTTCAAGAACTTCCGTAGTTCTTTAATGGCGCCCATGAGACGAGCGGGGAAAGAAGTGGCAACTTCTGCAGCGGAGGGTCCTTCTCCTCCTCCGGTCATCGAACGTCCAATTGCCGGTAAGGGACTCCCCATTTTGATTAGAGACTATCGTCTCTCTTTTAAAGCCGATGTTTGGCTATCTTTGGATGAATCCATAATGATCGAGCATGATCTGTTATTGTTAGGGAATCCATTTCCCTGCATTTCCCTTATTTTCTCGAACGGGAATTCCAGAACTGAAGAGTTCTTCTTTAAGCTTCTAGGCGAAGCTATCCCTTAGACTGTCTTCATCCTGTTGAACAACAGGATATGGATCTGTCCCTTCAATCATGGCCGCAAAGGATTAATAATAATTTTTGACCATAATGCCCTTTTGACGAAGTTAGTCCTCAGGGCTGTGCCACCTTCTGCTTAAGCTTTTCGAAGTGAAGCTAACACTTGGACATTTTTTGCGAAATGCGGACTTGACTGTAACTGCGAAGTTGTCACCTTGTTAGCTTCGTTCAGAGAGCGAGGCTATGCCTTGGTGAAACTTGTGTCTTTGTGTTCGCTTGGCTGATGAACTAATCATGATTCTTCTTTGCTTCTGCAGTGCACTACACTCCTGGTCCTTCGAACAATCTATTTGGGATGACCAGGGGATTGGACGGCAATATCAGCCTGCAATTTCAAGGGCAGGCTTCTCTGTTTAGTGAGCGGAGCTCTCTCGTTCGAGACACGCTTATTTATGGTGGTGATCAATACACCACGAGGAGTATTTTGACTACGGCTCCCCTTGAAGATATTGACCGTCGAACTTATAGGAAGCCCGACTTCATGTTCGGGGATGCCGCACCAGATCCTGATCACCAACTACTGGCAGGGGAAGGGCAGTGGATTTTCCAGTTGGATGGTGAGAAGTTCTACCTTCCGTCCAACAAGCGTCATTTTTCTTTGTCTTCCTTCTAGTGCGCGACGCAGGCTCGGAAGATGTCGTGGGAAGTGAGCCGGAGTACTGACTCTGTCCACATAGGGAAATTGATGCTTCAGTCTCCTAGTTATGCAAGAGCGGGGCCTCCTCGTTCATAATGGGTCTACATCCTGGGAATGTGTCGCGAGAGATCCCAGTGGGAGAAAATCCTGCAGTGGCGCTGACCTTTGGCAACCAATTCTGCAAGGTCAATGGGAACTACCCAGCCACTGACTTCAGGACTCCAGGCTGGATTCACCCTCCGAAGGCATGGTGGAGGGATTTAACTACATATATCCTCGCTCATTTCGAGGAGGACTTGGAGAGGCTGAACCTCCATGAGGCCGTCCGGGCGACCTGTCACGGTATTGAGATCAACGTGGCGTGCTTCTACGCCATCTTTGAATTGTATTGCCCAGCTTCAGGGACTTTCTTCACCCCTGTTGGCGAATTGGGTATGGCCTTGCATATGAGATGTGGGAAGTCTCTACTCTACCTTTTGGATCTCTTCCATATGAAGAATACTTCCCGTGCGAGGCAGAATTGGCACTTCTGGAGAGGTAGGAGCCCACTTTGTTTGAGACCTACAGGGAGTTAATGTGCCACTTGTACATTTGCTCCAGTATGCATGGGGGCAGCAAGGGAACCTCCTGTAGCTTGAAGAGCTGGGGAGATTATTTGTTCCCAGATATGGAGAACACTCCTGAAGCGGCTCACTGTGGAGTTGCTGATGAAGACATCTTTAACCGGATGCAAAAGCACTTCTAAGGGGATCTAGTTGTGAAGGAAGACGATGGTCCTTATGAGAAGGGTGATGTCCTTCAGAGTTTCCATCATCAGGCTCGCCGGCCGATGTCCCGGAAGGCACTATTGGCTAGTTTCTTAACAGTCTGGCTAAAGAGGTGCGTGGTGCCGTCTTCTTCGGGTGACGTCGTTCATCCGAATGTTTTGCTGCCCGCTGTTCGTTTGGTTCATGGTCGTCCTCTGGGTCTTCTTCCGGCCATGGTGTGCTGCATCCAGAGAGGTCTTCGTGCATTAACAGAGGCTTTTTGCAGGCCACCAGCAACGAAGCGTAGGAAGGGGGCCACTTCGCCTCGCGACGGTCCTAATCCCAGGATAGGTCTGTCGTGCACTTATTTAATGGCGTGGTTCGCCCTGCACTGTCCCTCTTTGATTGAAGCTAGAGAGGACCCCCCGCAAGGTGTTCGAATGGTGCTTCTCCGTCGATTCGAAGGACGCTCATGGCAGAAAACTTACGTGGCTGAGGCTCGTAAATTGGTACGTCGCTATGACGTCTATAGTCTCTTTCGCTGTTTTCCCCGTATTCGGGGTGCAGGCTATGAGGAAGAGTTCAAAGATGCGGGGGAGGGGCAGTCGTCCCTGAGTCGGGGAGTTTTTGAGTGGCTGGTCAGCATCCGGCCTTCACATCTATTATACCGGAGCGGGGACACCTGCTACTTGGAGCCCTATGTTCCAAGTCGGTTTGCTCGGCAGTTTGGATATGACCAACTGTATATGGGCAACCCAAATCTCCATCTGGCTTTCATGGGGAGTCTCATTGATGGAGCCCGTGCCTGGCGATTCTTCATTGCAGGCTGTACTGGGGTGCGGCTGCGTACGCCGTTGAGGACTCCCAATCTTCTAATGACCCTGTGCTTCTGCCAGTGGTATGCAACTTCCAACTCCACACCCCTTGGATTCAAGGCTAACAGCTCTGGTGTGAAGTTAATTTCTTAGCGGCTGAAGCGAAAGGTCTCTGAGAAAAGGGAAGGTAAGAGGGTTCGCGTCCCAGGCATGGAGGAATTTGTTGCTGTGGATGACAGCGAAGCCTCGGATGCAGAAAGTCCTCGCTTTGAAGCGGAGACAGGTGCCGGGACTCCTGAAGCTGGTTCTGGTGTGATGGGGACAGTTCCCCCAAGACATGCAGAAGAAGTGGAGGAGGAAGGTTCTGATGCCCCTCTCAAGCGCGGACGGACAGGTGGATCTCGTAGGAAGCGGTTGGTGAAAAAGCCCCATCACCAAGCTCCTACAATTGTCGTAGAGGGTGAACCCTCTGCAGCGTTTCCTCCTGCTGCCCCATTAGTAGTTGAACCGTCGGTTGCTGAACCGACTACTGACGAAGTTGCTACGGACTTAGGTAAGACCAGCTTCGTCTTTGTAATATATCTTCTATGTGTTCCGGACCGCTTATTATCTGCTTCGTGATGTAGGAGCTGAGGCGGTGACGAGCCCGAGAGCTGAGGCCGTCGGAGAACAAGGGGAACATTATGATCCTCTGTTTGCTTACAACGAGGGTGATGAGGCCGGCTATTTTACCATCCCGGAGGAATCCGGAGGTGATGCAACTGACGTTGGTCCTTCGGGCGCTGGGACTTTCAAGGGAAGTCCTGTAGTGTTAAGCTCTTTTGGGTGGTCCACGGAAGATTCGGCAAGCGAAAGCGGGCCAGCCATTCGTGTTGACTCCGCAAAGGACTTTCCAATGAAGCCAGTAGAAACTGATGCGGCTGCCAAGATGTTTGAGGCGACATCATCTTTTGGTATTGTTTCGACCTTTTCGGCTTTTACTATTTATTGTGTCTTGTCTAAACACAATTTTGTTGCAGATGTTCCGCCTCGGGGTGCGTCAACGAACCAGACGATCTTCCCGAGGGGTTAAGGGGTGACATGAGCACTTCGACCGCGGCGGATGCTGCTGTGTTGGACGCGATGTATGGTGACCTCCCCCATATCGGCCTGAGCTAGCCGAAGGAACAGAGGTTGAAGGGGTGGTAGTCCCGGAGGTATCCTCACTCCCAACTATATTAACGAATGAGGCGCCGTCAGTTGTGCCAGGTGCGGAGCTGAGAGTGATTACAAGCCCTACTTCCCCAACCCTGGTGGTTGAGCCTGCTGTTCAGGAGATGGTCACTAGTCCTACCTCAGCAGTGGCTAGTGTACTGGTTTCAATGAAGACTCCGCCGAGATCACCGATGACCTGTCATGCTGCTGTAGCCAGTGTTCCCGCCGTTCCTTCCACAGTAGTGTCAACCAGGCTGGTGGATTTTTCTGAGGCTGTCCGTCTACCAGAAGTGGCCGAGGTTGAAAATGATTTTATAGGTGACATAGTCGATAGCTTTTATAAAGGCTTGAAGCGATCCATCGATCTGGTCTTGAAAGGCTCGACTATGCCATTTTCTACATTAAAGGTGGTCTTTTCCCGCAGTATTGAAAGTATTCGGGACTTTGGAGGGGATAACCAGGCCGCTGCATTAGAGCTTCTGGTAGACCAATTTGAGAGGGACGTAGAGGAATGGCGCCGTCTTAGCCGCTCAGACCTAGAGTCTTCGGTTAATGAGCAGCTTGCGCATCTTGTCGCTCAAATACATGAAGCCCGTCTTGCTGCTCAGGAAGTCGCTAAGGTTATTTCTTCGGACTTGAAATCCTTGGAGACAAGGAGGATAGAGCTCGGGGACGCCATCGATGCTTCTAGCAGTGCTCTTCTTGACGCTGAAGATAAAATTGAAAAGGCCAAGGAAATAATCAGGAAGGCAAATCTTCTCTTATCCAAGGCTGAACCTGTACGTCTTGAAGAGATTGCGCGGCTTGAGCAACTCAAGGCTCAGAGTGATGAGCTTTCGCGGCAAGAGCTAGCTCAAAGGGCAAGCTTGGGTGAAGTTGAATCTCGTTTGGCCCAGACGGCGAGTTTTAATGAGGCTGAGCTGAGGTCGCAGGCGCTTGTCCGGGCTGCTGACGATAGGAGGACGAGGTTGGCCTTCCTTGAAGAACGGATCAGATCTTATGACGTACGCTTATAGCTTGTAATATATGTGCCTTCATGTATCCCTTCTTCTCGAACTCAATAAAAATAATTTTGTTTTGACTCCCCTGTCGAATCTCCAACTTGCCTTATCTCCTGAGTTGTCGTTTCCAAGTTGTATTGCAGTCACTTGAGAACATAGTCCTTACTGGACTAAAAGATGAGACTTGGCTATCTGCCGGTTCAGAGGTCGCAATGACGTAACCGATTAAGAAGCCACCAAGCTCAAAATTTTGTCATATGATGACAAAGAAATAGTCCTTGCGGACTGAAAGATGAGGCTTGGCTATCCGCCGGTTCAAAGGTCGCGATGACATAACCGATTGAGAAGCCGCCAAGCTCAAAATTAGCCTTTATGGGGTTAAAAGAGTAATACTTGTCTTTTGTAGATGTCAACAAGTACGGGTGAGATCTGTCTTTTGTAAATGTCAACAAGCTCAGGGTGAGACTTGGCTGTCTGTCGGTTCAGAGGTCGCGATGACATAACCGATTGAGAAGCCGCCAAGCTCAAAATTAGCCTTTATGGGGCTAAAAGGGTAATACTTGTCTTTTCTAGATGTCAACAAGTACGGGTGAGACCTGTCTTTTGTAAATGTCAACAGGCTCAGGGTTGAGACTTGTCTTTTGTAAATGTCAACAAGCTCGAAATTGAGACTTGGCTGTCTGCTGGTTCAGAGGTCGCAATGACATAGCCGAATGAGATGCCACCAAGCTCAAGGTTGGTGATACTTATCTTTTGTAAATGTCAATAAGTATCGAGACCTGTCTTTTGTAAATGTCAACAGGGCTCGGAATTGAGACTTGCCTTTTGTAAATGTCAACAAGCTCGAAATTGAGACTTGGCTGTCTGCTGGTTCAGAGGTCGCAATGACATAACCGAATGAGACGCCACCAAGCTCAAGGTTGGTGATACTTATCTTTTGTAGATGTCAATAAGTATCGAGACCTGTCTTTTGTAAATGTCAACAGGCTCGAAATTGAGACTTGTCTTTTGTAAATGTCAACAAGCTCAAGGTTGTAATGGAATTTGGGAAAAGGTCTCGTTTTCACGGGAAGAAACGAGGAATTACTGTCATAGGTTTAGTGTTAACGTAACAGCAAAATGCATATGTGGTCTTACCATTCTATGGATGAGAATTGGTAAGTGATTTTGGAGAGCTCGTTTTCGCGGGGAGAAACGAGGGAATCACTGTCATAGGTTTAATGTTAACGTAACAGCGAAATGCATATGTGGTCTTACCATTCTATGGATGAGAATTGGTAAGTGATTTTGGAGAGCATATTTTCGCGGGGAGAAACGAGGGAATCACTGTCATAGGTTTAATGTTAACGTAACAGCGAAATGCATATGTGGTCTTACCATTCTATAGATGAGAATTGGTAAGTGATTTTGGAGAGGGAATCAAATGGGAACAGGTCCCTTAGGATTTTTAGCAAATCCCCAGCTGTCAACGGGTTTGATATGCCTTTATCAACTACCGTTTGAATTAGGCTAGCCATGCTATTCCCCTCAGCGTGATGAGTTGTCGAGGACTTATGTTGGGCTTAAAGGCCAACATTTTCCCCTATCCTTAATCGTTAAGGATGTTGGATCATCTGGTTAGCGTATGCGCAACCTTAATTCTCCTTTGAGAGAACCAGTATATGGCCAGGTTCCTACTGGTTTATGGTTGCGATCTCGCTTGGAGGAAGAGAAAGGCTCTCTTTGCATGTACCTTGGATATGAAGGTCTTGATCAGAGGTGTAATGTTAACTTGATCATGAGAAGGATCCTTAATTAAGGATAATACTTCTTTAAGAACTTGTCATTGATCGGCATCATAAGTAAATCGCCATCTGAAGTCATGAGGCGGTATGCTCCGTTTGAATAGACTGTTTCTATTACAAACGGTCTTTCCCATTTAGGCTGAAATTTGCCTTTGGTCCTGTGCGTCATAATCATCGGTCGTCTGACGGCTAAAACCAGGTCTCCTTTCTGGAAGACCCTCTGCTTGACCTTCTTATTGAAGGCTTTTGAAATTCGAGCTTGATACAGTTTAATATGTTGCTGAGCTTGTAGTGGCTTCTCATCTAGGGCTTCGAGCTCTTGAAGACGCAATCGATCATTATCCTCTGATGTGATCTTAGTGGTCAGAGCAACTCGTAATGACGACATCTGAATTTCCAACGGGATGACTGCTTCACACCCGTACACTAGGAAAAAGGTGTATTGCCTGTCGGTGTCCGAACCGTGGTTCGGTAGGCCCAAAGACATTCACCAAGCTTTTCGTCCCAATCTCGCTTATTCGAGGAGACGAACTTCTTGAGTAGCTTGATGATCGTTTTGTTGAATGCTTCCGCCAAGCCGTTAGCAGCAGGATTATAGGCAGTCGAAGCCACATTCTGAATTCGGTATTTATCGCAGAACCGATAGAATACTTGGCTTATGAATTGGGGACCATTATCATGGATGATCCGCCTAGGGACACCAAACCGATGGATGACATGGTGTTTGATAAAATGCACCACGTTAGAGGTTTTGACTTCAACCAGTGGTATGGCTTCTGCCCACTTTGAAAAGTAATCGGTTATTGCCAGGATAAATCGGTGTCCTTTTGTCGAAGAGGGGCTGATTGGCCCTACGACGTCGATTCCCCATGCTTCAAACGGCCATGAAGCAAAAGTTGGGTGGAGTAACTCCGGAGGCTGGTGTATGAAGTCCGCATGAATCTGACATGCTTTACACCTTCGTGCATGTTGGATGGCATCGGCTGTCATGGTTGGCCAATAGTATCCAAGCCTATGCAACCTATTTTTAAGTTTTGGAGCTGGCTGATGAGCTCTGCAAATGCCGTCGTGTGCTTCTTTATGTACTTCCTGCGCCTCTAAATTAGAAAGGCAACGAAGGAGGACACCGTCATATGAACGACGGTAAAGTGTCTTCAGAGTTGGATCGTAGTAGAATTGGAGAGACCTTCGTCTGATAGATGCCGCTTCTTTAGGATCGTCTGGTAGCAGACCATGTAAGGCATAGTCGATGAGAGGAAATCGCCAATCTCTTGGCTCAAGATCCGCGGAGACATTATAGACTTCTCGGGTTTTTAACATATGCTTAGAGCATACAAGGTGTCGAGTTGCCACTGTGAGGTGATACTCGGTGTCGACTGGCAAGGCTAGTGTTGCTGCTAATGCAGCAAGAGCGTCTGCCTTGGTATTTTGAGATCGAGACACGTACCCGATGTAGAAACCTTCAAATAGGTTAGCCAATTCGATGGCCGTGTGATAATAAGGCGCCAAGTCTTCGTGGCGAACTTCATATTCGCCTTTAACCTGATTGATAATCAGTTTTGAATCACCATAGGCTTCGAGGTAGCGTACCCCCATTCCATAAGCGAGCTGAAGACCAATGAGTAGAGCATTATATTCTGCTACATTGTTGGAGCATGATTCCGTCAGAGAGAATGCTCTAGGAAGGACGTGATTTTGTGGGGAGATGAACACAACCCCCACTCCGGCAATAATCTTGCCTTTAGGGCCTATTCGTGATGCCCCATCGAAGAACATCTACCACACTTTCTCTTTTGAGGTTACATTGGAGTCGAAGACTTCATCTGGAATATCCTCGTGAAGTTTTGAATGTTCCAGAACTGGATGAGCAGCCAAGAACTCTGCAAGGGCCTGACCGTTAACCGCCTTCTGAGGGGTAAAGATCATGTCGTATTGAGACAAAAGAAGTGCCCATTTAGCCAATCTTGAATTCAGTGATCCTGGCTTTGTCATAAGGAGACGTAATGGGTTCACCCTGGAGATGACATGTATGGTTTGGCCAACCAAATAATGTCGTGTCTTCTGAACAGTGAAGACAAGAGCCAAACACTCTTTCTCGATAGGATTGTAGCAAGATTCTGCTCCTATGAGAGTCCTACTTAGATAATAAATGGCCTGTTCGTGACCATTGTCGTCCTTTTGAGCGAGAAGGGCACCGAGAGAATGGTCCAGAGCTTTTGCATAAAGCAAGAATGGCTTTCCTGATGTAGGGGCCACTAAGACTGGAGGCTTCGTGAGATATCTCTTGATGTCTTCATAAGCTTCTTGACAAGCTTGATCCCATACGAAGGAAGCACCTTTTTTCATAAGTCGGGTGAACGGCTGACAACGGCCTGAAAGGTTTGCGATGAACCTTCTGATATACGCCAATCTTCCTTGCAAGCCTCTAAGCTCTTGAGGTTCCTTGGTGGATGCATGCTCTGAATAGCTTTGACCTTGTCTGGGTCAAGGTGAATTCCTTTTGATGTAACAATAAACCCAAGGAACTTGCCACTCCCAAGAAGGATTTCGTCAGATTCATTTTCAGTTGATGAGCCCGCATTATGTCGAACATCGTTCTCAGGTCGCGAAGTGTTCGTTCTTATTGCGGCTTTTAATAGCAATATCGTCGACATAGCATTCTACCGTTTTCCGAAGATGGTCGCGGAAGATTGTACTCATTGCCCGCTGATAGGTTGCTCCGGCGTTCTTTAGCCCGAAGGGCATCACGGTGTAGCAGTATACCCCCAAGGGTGTTCGGAACGAAGTATGCTTCTCATCGTCGGGGTACATTTTAATCTGATTGTACCCTGAAAAGCCGTCCATGAAAGACATTCTTTCGAATCCACAGGTATTGTCAATCATGACATCTGTGATGGGCAGTGGGAATTCGTCCTTAGGACAAGCCGTATTGAGATCACGGTAGTCGATGCAGATTCGTATCTTCCCGTTCTTCTTGAGGACGGGAACAATATTAGCAATCCAATCTGGATGTTGTTCCTCCCGAATGAAGCTACATGCAATGAGCTTATGGACTTCAGCCTCAATAGCTTCCATAATGTTCGGGCGAAACTGACGTTGTTGCTGCTTGACTGGCCTGACGTCGAGCTTGATATTTAGACGGTGCATGGCTACTTGCGGATCAAGTCCGGGCATGTCTTCGTAGTTCCATGCGAAGACGTCTATATACTCTTTTACGAGTATTATCAATTCTTCCTTTTCTGTAAGTGATAAGCTTTCACTTATGAAGATGGGCTTAGGGTGATCTTGACTACCCAAGTTGACCTGCATCACCTTATCTTCAGTAGGTGGTTCGCGCAGTTCGAATCGCTTTCCCATTAGAGATCTAATTGCTCAGCCCATGGTTCTTCGTTAGTAGCCTCTGCTGGCTCCAATTGACTGCTTGAAGTCATATTAATAGTGAGATTCTCGAACATCACTCCTACGCTGACATCTGAGTCCCACTCGAAAGAAGAAGCGGAATGTGATGGAATTGGTTTGTCGCCTCCGCATTGAACCGTTGCTGGCGATATGGGTGTAACGTATCCCAACCCCCTGCGTGTACTATCAAGTAATTTGCAGGCTTCCTTTTTGGCACAAAGTTACGCAGCAAGCTACGCCTTCATTTTCCAAAATTCAGGCCTTCTCCATGCTTTAGGTCGTATCCCATTTTCTTCATAATATGGCGCGCTGGTCGCGCGGAATGGAAGAATTATGGAGTGTCTGAGTCCGAACTTGAATCTGCGGTTATGGGTCCCCGTGGTTGGGTTCTACCAAAAATTATCGGTAACTGACCTTCTTTGGACGGAGGGATCACTAGCGTGGCCCCTTCTATAGCTTCCATGGGTGTACTGGACGCACGTGGTTTATGCAAAGGCATGTGCAGAGAGCTATCCGTAATGGATTCAAACAGCCCAACACTCGCAGGATAACCGAAAGAAATATTATCATTAATTACCCATTCACCTTCATCTTCAGAAGGAGTATTACATTTGGGATTATTAAGACATGCTATAATTGGTTCACCAATCAGAATGGCTGGCATGCCTGCTTCGGATTCTGAATCCGCCTCATTGCCACTTTCATCATCATCTGGCAATGGTTCTTTGGGTGTTTCACCAGCTTCTTGATACAGGAGAGCATCAGTGAAGTAATTTTTCACCCCTTTGAATGGTTGCTTTTCAGCAAAGATAGTTCGTACTGTCGTGTCATCTTTGACATATTTGATTGGTGCAGAGTGGAGGGAACGATCCAGTTGGCGTGGATCCACGGTCGTCCTAGCAACAGGTTATATGATGTGTCAGCGTCAATGACATAGCATGTCATTTCTGACTTCAGGCTCCCGATTCGGCAACGGAGTCGAATCTTTCCAAGTGGATGACTACTCCCGGCATTGAAACCGTATATTGTAGTGGTGGTTGCGGACAACCTATACAGCGGTATGCCGAGGAAGTAGAGAAGCCTTTTGGGGATGATGCTGAGTGCGGACCCCGGATCGACTTGTATTCTTTCAATGCACGTTGAACCGATATATCCGGTGTAGTACAGAGGTCGATCGTGCTTGTTGTCTTTGAGAAGCATATCTTCCGCCGTGAATGTAATGGCGGGCACCTTTGATTGTGTGTGATGACATTCTGGGCAAGGAGGCTGAACGTCACCGTTAGGGACCTCTGGAATGTATGTCAGAAAGGATTCTGAATTGGCTAGCGCATCCCTGAGTGCTTCTCTTGTCTCTTTGAGAGACGAAGGAGCTCGTGTATTGTGATGCGAGCCGGGATATTAGCTAGCTGAGCCAATATGTCAAAACGAAAGGGCGTATCCAACCCTTGACCTGATGGTTTCTTCAACACCTGGTCGAACCGTACCTCCTTAGGCTTTTCTTTTCCCTTGGTTAGAATTGGAGTGGATGCTGGCATTTGTACTGACGTTGTTTGCTGTTGTATCTCATCAGTAGACTTTTCATACTGCCTCAAATATGATTTTCCGGATCGGGTGCCTGTCGGCTGAGGTACATCGGCCTGCGTTGTGCAAGCATGCTTTTCTCCTTCTGAATCACTGAGGGAAGCTGACGTAAGATTGCCGTCATCTGGAAAGAGGGAGATGACACTGCAACATTTGCCCTTTGAGTTGGGCTCCTTTGAATCCCGCTGTACGTCTTGGATGAGGTCTGGGTGTATCCACATGACTTTCCCTGTCTCCAATGTTAAGGGAACGAGACCTTTGTTATCTTGAGTTATAGCTGAAGGATGCCTGACTTCCAACCGTGGCGCAGGGGCTGGATAAGTCCCGTCAGGAACTGTGACCTTCTGGGTACTGCCAAATTCGAGAGTCACCATATTGGCAGTGACTTTCTTCTGCTCTGTCTTCAGTGTCAGGACTCCGGCGTCGATTAAGGCTTGTATTCTGTCCTTGAGGACATAGCACTTGTCAGTAGGATGGTGAATCATCCTATGGTAGAGACAGTATTTGGGATCATTTGTGCGTCCTATTTCATTAGGACGTCGAGCATCTGGTAGCTTCATTTTATTCCCTTTGTGGAGCAGATGGAATATCGTGACCACCTGATCGTCTTTGAAGGAGTACTGTTTTGGAGGGAATTTAGGCTCCTGATTGTTGAAGCCGCTCCTCTTGGCCTTCGGCTGCACGTCCCCGGACAATTCCACAGACATAGTCTCTTTCCCTTTGGCTTGAGAAGACTGCGGTAGATCGCTACGTCCTTTACTGTTCATACCCCATTTGCCTCTAGGGGTGGATGGTTCGAACTTTTTAGCCGACTTTTCGGCTATCTCAGCTTGTTCGACCAATTCTTTCCAAGTGTGGGCCTTGACAGCCCCCATGCGAACTTCTACTTGGTCCAGGAAGTTGTGCCTACATGTCTGTAAGAGCATGGGTAGTGGCATCCCTGCTGGGCACATCAAGGATAAGTTTCTGAACCGTTCAATGTAGTCACAGACAGATTCGCCCTTCTTCTGTATAGTGGAGAGGAGCTTGTCCATGGTCACTTCGGTATCGTCCTCATAGAAACGAGAGAGGAACCGGGTTTCCAGGTCGATCCAGGAATCGATAGAGCCCGGAGGGAGACTTCAGAACCAGTCAAATGCCACCCCCTTTAAGGTGCCAATGAACAGCCTAGCCATGATGGCGTCGTTGCCTATAACATTACCAGTCTGAGACCGGAAATAGTAGATGTGCTGATTTGGTGAACTTTTACCATCATATGTATGCAACGTTGGTGGTTTGAATTTTGGTGGGTATGGCACTGAATCCCACTCCAACGGGTAAGGACGGACTGCCCCTACTGTCTTTAATTCATCCCTCTGAGGTAGGGATGCAATTTGAGCTTGGAGGCCCTTAAGGACTTCAGCGTCTAAAGAAGAACCCTCTTTGGATTTCTCCGTCTTTGGCTGCTCATTGCTGAAATGTTCCTCCTCATCGTGATTGTTCCCGGCATCATTGTTATTCCAGTTACTGAGGAGTTGAGCGACCATCTGTTGAATGTTGTCCAGAGCTTCTTGCTGAGTCTTGCAAGTTTGCTCCTGAGCTTCCAAACGTCGACGAAGGTCGTCGTTAACATTATCAGCCATGTTGACTGATGCTCTGTCTGTTCGCACTGAGCTAACTGTCGCTGAAGAGGCGTACCCACTGTCTTCATCTTCTTCGTCCGATGGTTGGAGTGCTTTCCTGGGCTCCGGCGAGGCTAGGGTCATTGAGGAAGAAGGCTGTTCATAACTGTAGGGTATTGCCACCCTAGATCGGATGTTTCGGAAAACACCCTCTTCATGCACCAAGACTTCGCCTAAGCCTGGGCTGTAATCTGGATCTGGGGAGTTGTAGGGGGTGTCGTCAGATGCTTGCCTTCCCCGCGCAGCTCTCGTCCTCTTCCGGTCATGTTGACGGATGCAGAGGCTAGATCTCGTGAGATGCTCCTTTTGCGATGCTTCATTGGGACATGTACGGACATCCGATCAAAAACTGATCGCCGGCATGGGGAAGTGGAGATGATTGGTCGTAACCGGCAACGAGCTGAGTGGACTGTCACCAGCTGACATCCCTTTTGTTGACAATAGGGGGAGTGGTTCGGAAAGACTCCGACTTCCGCTTGTTCGTCAAGAGTTCCCGCAAGTCAGGCCCATTAGAGCCTGAACAATCCCGCGTAGAGGCCCTTTTGGGGCGTTTATAGGATGATGTCCCGTTCCTCTTATCCCTGCAGAAGGGATTAGCACCGAATAGTACTTCAGCTCTAGTTTCGCGGTCATGGACCCGGTGAGTACGCTGAGGTACAGTAGCTTCGTTCATATGAACGAGGCTGGCACAAGGCGTTGTTGCTCTTGAATCGGGCGACGGTATGATTGCCGTCGTGACTTCACGGCTGGCAGCATTGTTGGAGCAGATAGGCATCTTGCCTTTTTCTTCGCGAGAGAGACGCGGTTTTGGCATAGCTACGCCTGAAGCTTCGGCCAGAGACTTCCGTTTAGGCCTCCACATCCGCTTTGGCAGAGGATACTTAGGTTCGCATGGAACCTGATCAGCGACACGCAAGGCTGAAGGGTGTTGGCAGAATTCTGCTTCCGGTTTCTGTTCTGAAACCTTGGTCGTGGAGACCTTTCTATGCTTCCGTGCTCGAAGCATTAGGCCACCCCCAGAGAGGACATCTTCAAATCTTCCTTGATCGAACTGAACCACCAAGTTCTCGAAAGTGCAGGACTTGGGCTGCGGGCGTGCTTCCTTGTTGCGCCAGAGAACTGCAGTAGGTTCGCAGGGAGCCTTTTCTGTCTCCGCAGAGACTTTCTTTGAAGATTTAGCCAGAAGGGCTCTGGCTGCACCGGCTTTTCTGATTTCAGAGTTAGACTTGAAGGTCTGTTCCGCATTGCGACACTTGATTCTCGGCAGTGGAGAATACATCTCCCCAGCGGAGTCGCCATCTTGTTTTCTATTGATTTGCAAAGGGGAAAACTTACAATAAAAAGAGTTGAGGAGCTAAATTACAAGTATTCTAAAAAAGATTACAAGTAGATCTCCTCAGAGATTCTAGAGAAGTGTGCCGATAGGAGTCTGGTCAGCGCGTGACCACTTTGTCCCTTTGACGATGCGAGCGATGAGATTCCCTTCTCGCCTGGTTTGGGGAATCAGAGAACAGAAGGTTGGTAGAACCCTCTTGCTACTTCTCAAAACCGCCTTCAATTAGGAATTCCTTCTCGCCTGGTTCCGGAGATTCCTTGAGAAGAAGGTATTAGGGTATCAGCACCCTGATTAGAGAAGCAATCCTCTAAAAGTCTCTGAATTCAAGAGCGCACAGTGCGTCGTGAAGAAGCCTCTGCTTGTGGAGTCCTCTTGTGCGTGTCGTCTCAGAAAAGCTCTCTCTCCTTGTGCCCCTGGTGGGCTATTTATAGGGAGAGCAAGGGTATTATCATCCCTTGAAGATATGGAAACAGATTGAATCAAATCTATTTGAATCTGGAAAGTAGCCTTGCTGCGAATCTAAGATCAGCTTCTGCGAAGCTAGAAATGGCAGGTCAGTTGATCTTCTTGATCTGTTTTGATCCTTTCCATATTGTTGGAGGATTTCCCCTGATCTCCTTACTCGTTTTAAGAGAGTCAAGAGATTGTGGCAATCATCTGCCAAATTTGATCTCCGATTTGATCTTAATTGGATTTGATCTGATTAGATCTGATCTCGTCCGGAGATTTGATTGGTCAAAGGTTTGACCATAGCAGACCAATAGTGGCGCTGCCCGCCTTGAACTTACAGCGGAGCTGGAGGCAGTTTCTGGCGAAGTCCGAAAGAAACTCTTCGGCGGAGCTAGAAGTCGTCTGTGGCGAGGCTACCATATACCCTTTCTGCGCAGTTGTGTATGGCTTCAGGGCGGAGCTGACTTCCTCTGGCGAAGCTATGAGTTAGCTTCCTGGTGAGGCTTTGAATAGCTTCAAGGCGAAGTCGGGTGATCCTAGCCTCTCAAGCGAGGCTATCCCTTTGGGCTCATGTGATGCTAAGTGCTAGCATCTTTAGACCTGCTGAGGTCTGTTTAGAAACAATCCGGGTTCACTGTCTGCTTGCTGGATCAGTGGAGTCCAAGTTGCTTCCTTGTCCCTTGGAGATGGGTGAAAACTGGTCTTCAGCTCGTCTGTCACTTGTCTTTTGTAAATGTCAACAAGTTTAGACATTATTCGGACCAATAAGAATCTTGTCTTTTTTAAGTGTCAACAGTGATGTGACAGGTTGATACCTGATATTTGATGTTGTGACTCTTACCGACATATTAGTTACCTGACCCTGACATATATACACCTGGTACTTGTCATGCTATATTTGACACATGATACCCGACATCGGTACTTGCCATGCTACATTTGATACATGATACCCGACATCGGTACTTGCCATGCTACATTTGACACATGATACCCGACATCGATACTTGCCATGCTACATTTGACACATGCTACCCGACACCGGTACTTGTCATGCTATATTTGATATATGATACCCGACACTGGTACTTGCCATGCTATATTTGATATATGATACCCGACACCGGTACTTGCCATGCTATATTTGATATATGATACCTGACACCGGTACTTGCCATGCTACATTTGACACATGATACCCGACACCGGTCTTGCCATGCTATACTTGACACTTGATATTAGACACCAGTACTTGCCATGCTATACTTGACATATGATATATAACACCGGTACTTGACATGTTATACTTGACACCTGACACCTGTATTACCTGGCATATGCATGATTATTATATTTTTACCAGACATCTGGTACTCCTGTATCTCCTGTACTCCTGTATCTCCTGTACTCCTGTATCTCCTATACTCATACTTTTGTTAATAGCACAGTCAGACCGGCGTCCGGTAGAGCATGCCTGGTGTCGGGATGACGAGGATGTATCCCAAAATCGTGCTAGCGTCCGGTGGTTCCTGAATGGAACTAAGTGCCACACGGAGCAAAGTGCCACATCACACACGTGGTGGGGGCCACCTCTTGAATCCGTGGGGGCCACCTCTAGAATACATTCCCCACACAGAGCAAAGTGCCACACAGAGCAAAGTGTCACACCACACACGTGATGGGGGCCACCTCTTTAATCTGTGGGGGCCACCTCTTGAATCTGTGGGGGCCACCTCTTGAATCTGTGCAAACTCTAGTATGGACTATCGGTGATGTGAGGCGCTGGTAGGGAGACGATTGAAATATCAAACGGTAATGATTATTATTATTAGATAAATTAAAATACAACACTTTTATATTTCAGTTATACCCTGAGTTGACACCTTACCTTATGACACATGATGAATACTCCAGGCACACTATAGTTCTGTTACTCTTAGGGCAACTCAAGTTGTATAAACTCAGACGATGGCGACATGAGATATGTGTTATATAGATGAGGGTTTCCTTGTTTGGATTATCTCCTTGACATATCAACCCCGTGAATCCATAATCTGAGCTTGTACAACTAGTTTTGTCCATACTTGTATTTATCGCATGTTTAACTTATTTACCGCATGTACCTTGCTCTTTATACTGCCGCCCATGCATGTTTTCAGTTTCAGATTCATCCATATACATGATTTACTATCGTTCCTCTAAATTTTCTTATGTTATTTATTATTACTTGTACCAGCATACTTGGATCACATCATTTGATCATGTACACGTACACCTGTTATGCATGCCATCTGGCTTCATTATATGTACTTGCGGGTTGCATCTGATAACCCTGATTCTCATGTCGAGATTCTGGAGTCTGAACCATGGCGGCCTTGTTGTAGCTGATCAGAATGCGCAGCGGATCCTCCCGTGGTGATCAGAGTGCACAGAAGCTCGGACATCGATGTAGTTCTTCCTCCCAGCTTTTCTCCTGCTTGGCTCTTGAGGCCACTCTTACCGTATCGTGAGCATCTCTCAGCTTTTACTATGTATATCCCTTCATGTATTGTACTTTTATATCTTCTGGTGATGTAATATTCTTGTAATATTGTACACTTTCTGTGAGGACCATGTACTTGTACTATTTTGTGTTGGAATGTATATTACCATTGTGCTTCCGCTTTTGATTCTTGCCTGTACTGATGCTTAATATATATACGGAAGGGTATTTCCGACCTACGTATATACGTCGCAGTAACGTCTCCGTACTCACGGGATTGGGGTGTTACAGGGTGGTATCAGAGCCTAGGCTATACGGGAGGGTATTTCCGATCTGCGTATATACGTCGCCGTAACGTCTCCGTACCCGCGGGATTGGGGCGTTACTGGGTGGTATTAGAGCCTAGGCTCTCACATCCTCAGTACAACCAATCGGCAGATTAATGTGATATTAATTTGCAATTGGAGCGCATGAGTCTTGGTTATACTTTTCAAACTACAAGTATAGAGTTTTCTATTCCCTTCTTGATAATCTCCCTCTTGGGTCTTCAAATCCTTTCATCTTTTCATATTTCAGTTTCCATCACCCTTTGAACCAACTCAGATATAAAAAAAACGAGGGAATAGTGACAGATCTTGCTCTTCCCAGGGTAATCCCAGTGAAGGAAATGATGGTATGACAAGATTTCTACAGAGTATGATGGAAAACCAATAAAGGCAGACGGAGATCTTACACCAAGGATTATTGACGGCGCCTCGTGAACAAAGACCAGGTAGTATATCTGATTTCAAGAGACTGCAGCCAACTATATTTTCAGGTACTGAGAAGCCGTTGGACGCCGAGCAGTGACTGATTGATACTACAGATCTTCTGAAGGCAGCCCGGATTCCTGATGAGAATCAGGTGGAAGTGGTTAAGATACAACTGAGGGATGTGTCCAGGACCTGGTGGTTGGCAGAAGAAGCAAGATTGGAAAAGCCCATCTCTTGGGATCAGTTCTCGAGGAGTTTCTATGAGCCCTGCAACGACTCAGAAAGAGATGGAGGAGCAGTTCATCAGGTTGCAACAGTTGAACCAATCTGTGGATGAGTACGCTGCTGAATTTTTGAGACTCAGTCGATTTGCACCCTACATGGTAAGCGATGAGGAGAAGCGGGCCAGCAGATTTCAACAGGGATTGAAAATTGATATCTAATTATTTCTTATTCCTCAATAGTTTAAGACGTACTCTCAGGTTCTCTCTATTGCCCGTGAAGTAGAACGGGGCCTGGAGAAGAAGAGTAGGAGTCAGGAGCAGATTGAGTTAGCAAAGCAAACATTCCAACAGATGGACAAAGAAGACTCAATCAAACTCATTGGTGCCCCGCTAACCATAGTATGCGGGTACTATCGGAGGCCCGGACATTTAATTGAAACTGCCGTATAGCAAGTGGATCTTGTTTTAAATGCGGATCTGATGAACATTTGATGGTTGAATGTCCGTTTAAGAAGGTAAGGAGCGCCACACCAGTTCGGTTAGCACTTCCAGCACCACCGCCAGAAAGGAAGCCCGAGCCCTTTAGCAGAAGAGCTCCATTCCCTCCCCAGCAGCAAGGAGCTCAGTACCCAGATCAGGAGCCCTGATGATGTCACTGTGACCGCTATTCCCCAACCTTTGTATCCTGAGATTGTAATCTCCTTCATCTTATCATATTATCATCATTGACTGTAATCTTTTCCATATTCATCTCTTTCCTTATAGAAATTTCGAGGACGAAATTTTTGTTAGGTGGGTAGATTGTAGCACCCCGTTTCCGGGATATGTACCCAGATACGTGTCCCAAAATTTTTCGATCATATTGTTCAATTTTCTTCCAGTATTTGCGTTTGGGTTGTGATTACTTATATTATTGTGTATCGGATCTGGATTCTCAGATCTGGAGTAAGCCCTGACCCGGACCGGGAACCCGATACCAATCAGTAGCCCGATTTGACCTTTCTGTTAGTCCAATTTGACCGATTTCAGTTTCAGACACTGTTTTCTAATATTTTAGATTTTTCATGATTTTCTAAAATTTTCAGAATTTTTCTGCAAAATCTCCAAAACTGGTGTCGGTCGGCATCGCTGACTTATTCCCAGAATTTTAGTTTCAAACGAAATTGAATTTTCAAAAATGTCTTTCACATTACTTCTTAAAATTTTATTTTCTATCTAAAAACATGTTTTGAGAATTTTTTAAAATTATCAAAATTTCACCGATTCTGGTGTCGGCCGGTATCGCCGGAAGATTCTAAGATTTTTAATTTAAAAATTATATTAAATTTCTCAAATCTAATTTCACTGAGCATCTTAGAATAATATTTTCTATTTTTAAAAATTTTTCAGAACGTTTCTGAAATAGTCAAATTTTTGCCCTATTAAAATAATAATATTTTTATCGACAATTTCCTTTCTTACTTTTTCCTTCTCTATTCCCCTACTTTGTACTTCCAGAAATTATAATAAATAAATAAATTAATAATAAAAATTTTCTGCTATTTTATTTTCTTTTTTCTTATTTTTTTCCTTTTTCTTTGATTCCTTTCTTTTTCTTTCTTTTCTTTCTCCCCCCATTGACTTTCTCCCCTGCTCCCTGCACCCACCGCCTGCTCCCGCCCCTTGCCACTGCAACCTGCAAAGCCACCCGCAGCCCCCTCTTCCCTTTCCCAAATTTATCATTTCAACTCTTCTCCTTCTCTATTAAACCTCCATTTTCCCATTTCCTTTTCATTTCAAAAATCCCAAAAAAAAAAAAATCAAAAATCCATCTTCAACCAAAAAACCAACGCACTCAACCTATGGCTGCCGCCTTCACCATCACCACCGCCGTCGGCCACCCCTAGGCCGGTCAACCAACCCCCCACACCTTCTCTCCACTCCACCACCTCCTTCAACCTCCAACAACCCCCCACCACTTCCAATTTAACTAAAACCCATCACCACCACTTCTCTTCCTCATCCAAAATTCACCACCATCTCCACCAATCCCACAACTCCAAACACTCCATCATCATCTCCTCCTCCTCCTCTAACTCCCCACCACCTCCAACCATCACCACAACCACCATAACCACCTCCACCATCAACCACCTCCATCTCCTTCAACATTACAAACAACAACAACCAACCCCAACCTCTCATCTCCTCCCCCAGCCCTAGGCCGCGCGCGCTCCCCCCGGCGACGGCGCCGCTGCCGCCAGGCCGCCGGCGGTGGGCACCCCCACTCCCCTCTATTTCTTTCTTTCTTCTTCCTTCTTTTCTTTTCTCTTTTCTTTCCCTAAATAAACCCACATTCTCACATCCCTAAAATACCCATACCCCCTTTCCCAAATTACTCCTCTATATTTACAGCCAAACCCCTCCCCATTTAAATTCCTAAATCCTTTCCTAAAAATACCCTATTTTTTCTCTCTCCCTCCTTCCTCTTCCTACAACTTTCTCCCTCCTCTCTCATTCCCTCTCTAATATTTATATATATTTATAATTATATATTTTAATATATAAATATGGGCTAGTAGCTTGCTTAAACATGTTCACGGATTTTTTCTGAATTTTCTCGGTATTTCGTCCGGTGCTAGGCGAGTACATTTCTTGCTTTATTACCATCGTTTTATATTTAATAATTATCTTACCTTTAATTTATGATGCCTCTTTATGCAAGTTAGTATATATGTTATATAAATGATTATCATGTTTTATAAATAGCTTTCGGCTATTATTATACCTTGTCGAACCGGTATTATATCGGGTATGCCTAGATCTGCTCCCGCTTTACCCGGCTTCGCACATCTAATTAAAAGATAAATTTATTAGTATAAAAATGGTAGTGAAGAGTTTAATATGTTTATGCCGTTCTCCTGTACCATGTGATGTGACAGATTGATACCTGATATTTGATGTTGTGACTCTTACCGACATATTAGTTACCTGACCCTGACATATATACACCTGGTACTTGCCATGCTATATTTGACACATGATACCCGACATCGGTACTTGCCATGCTACATTTGACACATGATACCCGACATCGGTACTTGCCATGCTACATTTGACACATGATACCCGACATCGGTACTTGCCATGCTACATTTGACACATGCTACCCGACACCGGTACGTGCCATGCTATATTTGATATATGATACCCGACACTGGTACTTGCCATGCTATATTTGATATATGATACCTGACACCGGTGTTGGAACATATTTCGATGAAGACTTTGTGGAGAATTTCATTTGGAGCTCTAACACATGACGAATCAAGAGTTCTACATGATCAAGATGTCCCAAAGAGAGTTGATATGATGTATTCTATAAAGATGAAATAGCATGTAAAAAGCCTTGACACACACACCATATCAATGTCCATTAGTCGACTAATACCTATGACAAGTTGACTAATACCATGTGTAGTCGACTTGACCCAAACCCCTAGTCGACTAAGTCTTGTGTCAAAACAGACCCAACTCTCTGTTTCTGCATTTGTCGACTTAACAGTCAAATGTAGTCGACTAATATCAAAGTGTAGTCGACTAACCCTTGTCCCCTAGTCGACTAATCCCTGGTCCAGTCGACTTATAAGTAGTTGCAGTCGACTTGAATCAGTTATACAGAAAACTGTCACTCCAACGTCTCTTGACCTAGTCGACTAATACCCAAACCTAGTCAACTAATAGTAGAAAATTTGCCTAGGCTAGTCGACTAACTCCATGGGCAAGTCGACTATAGGCAGTTTCTGACTGTTGGACAGTTTTCGTTATCTGGTCTTTTGTGCAACGTTTCCCAACATTTGAACATTCAAATTGCACCTGTAACTATCCTAACTTACCCTAATCTTCAGCTATATAAAGGGTAGTTAATCCAAAGGCCAAAGATTAAGACAAATCTTCAGTTTTCCAAGTCAAAATTCTGCAAAACCTGAAAACTGATTTCCAACTTCTGTTCTTCACCAAAAGTCATTTCCATTGTGAAGCTCTCTGAAGTTTCTCCTATACTAGACCTTGTTCACGTTCATACACAGTACCAAGGCTTATAGGAAAGTTGAATACTCAAAGCAAGCATTATACACGGGTGGCTTCTTGGTGTAGAGGCAGTTGTACAAGGTGAAGTTTATTCTCTTAGTGGAAGAGAAGGTGTTCTCTTGGATGTAGAGAAGGTGTACACATTTGGCAAAGGAGATTTGTCAAGTGGTGTGCATGGTTGTGATTTGGGTGTACAAAATCAAGGATAAAGGAAAATCTCAAGCGGGTGGCTTGGGGACTGGATGTAGGTCACAAGGACCGAACCAGGATAAATCTCTCTTGTTTGCGTTTGTCTATTTTCTGAGATTTGTTTTCCTTTTTGCAAGTTTATTTATTTGCTTAACGATAATCCTTCTTGTTTTAGTTTTGTGTTGACTTGGGTATTTTTAGATCTATAATTGCCAACAGAGATAGTTCCGCATTCATCATATCTCGGGGACCAACAATTGGTATCAGAGCGGGTACAAGTCAACAACAAAGATGGCAACGGAGTTTTCATCATCCCAATTCAAGGAAGGACATTCTACACAACGTCCACCGCTATTTGACATATCCAACTACAACTATTGGAAGTGTAGAATGAAGATCTACTTGCAATCGCTGAACTACGACCTTTGGAACATCGTAGAAGCATCATACACCAAGCCAACAACCAACTACAACGCTTAGAGTGAAGATCAAAAGAAGAACGCGAACCTTGACGCCAAAGCAATGAATGCCTTGTTCTGTGCCTTAACCAAAGAAGAGTTCAACAGAGTGTCAACGGCCACTTCTGCACATCAAATATGGCATACTCTTCAGGTAACACACGAAGGCACAAGTAAAGTTAAGGAATCTAAAATATCTATTCTTGTCCACAGGTTTGAATTATTCAAAATGGAGGAGAATGAAACCATATCCGAAATGGTTACAAGATTCACCGACATCACCAATTCCTTAGCATCTCTTGGAAAGGACTACACCCAAGTTGAAAGAGTTCGTAAGATCCTTCGTGCACTCACACCAGAATGGGAGAAGAAGACAACCGCAATTGAAGAAGCCAATGATCTCTCAACCTTGTCGTTAGAAAACCTAATCAGTAATCTAATGGCATATGAAGTGCAATTGGAAGAAAGAAAGAAGGAGGAACGACAACACCGCTCAAAGAAGAAAGAACTCGCCTTCTATGCATCCTCCGACACGGACGATTCCAATGACGATGAAGAGGAGATGGCAATGCTTTCAAAGAAATTCAGGCGATTCTTAAAGCAAGGTAAATTCAAATGCTTTAATTGTGATAAACCAGGTCATATGAAGATGGATTGCCCTTTGCTCAAGAAGAAAGAAAAATACAAGAGCAAAAAGTTCAGAAAGAAGAAAAACTACGAAGCATCATTAGAATACAGTGATTCATCTTCCTCTGATGAAGAAGAAACCACTGAACGTGTCAACCTATGTTACATGGCACTGGAAGATGATGAGGTATCGTTTACTGAACTTTCTGATGCATTTCATGAATTGTTTATTGATCTGAAAAATGAAAAATTGAAAAATAAAGTTTTATCAAAAGAAAATGAAAAACTTTTAAAGGAAAATTCATGTTATGCTTTACAAGTATCTTCTATAAATTCTCAACAATATGAGTTTGAAAAAGTCATATCATCTTTGAAAAATGAAAATGAGAAGTTTATAAAAGAGAACATTTTTCTGAAAAAGGAAACTGAATATTTGAATAAAAGGATTTCTATTTTAGATAAAGATATTTCAGTTTTCAAAAAGAAATATGAAGATCTTTTGCAAAATATGACTAAGTTCAATAAAGGAAAAGAAAAATTGAATGATTTATTATCTTTTCAGAAGTTGTCACATGATAATCATTATGGTATTGGATATAATGAAAAGTCTTCATATGTTAGTAATCCATATGTCAAAAGAAAGTCTAATCATGTTTCAAAAAGAATTAAGACAAAGTTTATATGGATTCCTAAGAATTTAAGTTTTCATGATAAAAATACATATATTGCTTCATACATTCATGATATATGTGATTCTTGCAACTATGTGTATACTAACAGGTGGAAACCAAATTCTAAATGGATTTGGACTCCTAAAGGTTAATATGTTCTTTTATGATTGGTACCATCTAACGTTTATCTTGCAGGTACCATATAAAAGTTAATAAGAACATATATATATATATTTAATGATATATTTGTTGCAGGGGGAGAACAAAGTCTTTTCATATTTGTTATAACCCAAATTCTGCAGGGGGAGGAAAATATAACATATTTTCTGCAGGGGGAGCACTTGTGCACACAAAGCGTCATCATCAAAAAGGGAGAGAATGTTGGAACATATTTCGATGAAGACTTTGTTGAGCATTTCATTTGGAGCTCTAACACATGACGAATCAAGAGTTCTACATGATCAAGATGTCCCAAAGAGAGTTGATATGATGTATTTTGTAAAGATGAAATAGCATGTAAAAAGCCTTGACACACACACCATATCAATGTCCATTAGTCGACTAATACCTATGACAAGTCGACTAATACCATGTGTAGTCGACTTGACCCAAACCCCTAGTCGACTAAGTCTTGTGTCAAAACAGACCCAACTCTCTGTTTCTGCATTAGTCGACTTAACAGTCAAATTTAGTCGACTAATATCAAAGTGTAGTCGACTAACCCTTGTCCCCTAGTCGACTAATCCCTTGTCCAGTCGACTTATAAGTAGTTGCAGTCGACTTGAATCAGTTGTACAGAAAACTGTCACTCCAACGTCTCTTGACCTAGTCGACTAATAACCTAGTCGAATAATAGTAGGAAATTTGCCTAGGCTAGTCGACTAACTCCATGGGCAAGTCGACTATAGGCAGTTTCTGACTGTTGGACAGTTTTCGTTATCTGGTCTTTTGTGCAACGTTTCCCAACATTTGAACATTCAAATTGCACCTGTAACTACCCTAACTTACCCTAGTCTTCAACTATATAAAGGGTAGTTAATCCAAAGGTCAAAGATTAAGACAAATCTTCAGTTTTCCAAGTCAAAATTCTGCAAAACCTGAAAACTGATTTCCAACTTCTGTTCTTCACCAAAAGTCATTTCCATTGTGAAGTTCTCTGAAGTTTCTCCTATACTAGACCTTGTCCACGTTCATACACAGTACCAAGGCTTATAGGAAAGTTGTAATACTCAAAGCAAGCATTGTACACGGGTGGCTTCTTGGTGTAGAGGCAGTTGTACAAGGTGAAGTTTATTCTCTTGGTGGAAGAGAAGGTGTTCTCTTGGATGTAGAGAAGGTGTACACATTTGGCAAAGGGGATTTGTCAAGTGGTGTGCATGGTTGTAATTTTGGGTGTACAAAATCAAGGATAAAGGAAAATCTCAAGCGGGTGGCTTGGGGACTGGATGTAGGTCACAAGGACCGAACCAGGATAAATCTCTCTTGTTTGTGTTTGTCTATTTTTTGAGATTTGTTTTTCTTTTTGCAAGTTTATTTATTTGCTTAACGATAATCCTTCTTGTTTTAGTTTTGTGTTGACTTGGGTATTTTTAGATCTATAATTGCCAACAGAGATAGTTCCGCATTCATCATATCTCGGGGACCAACAACCGGTACTTGCCATGCTACATTTGACACATGATTACCCGACACCGGTCTTGCCATGCTATACTTGACACTTGATATCAGACACCGGTACTTGCCATGCTATACTTGACACATGATATATAACACCGGTACTTGACATGTTATACTTGACACCTGACACCTGTATTACCTGGCATATGCATGATTATTATATTTTTACCAGACATCTGATACTCCTGTATCTCCTGTACTCCTGTACTCCTGTATCTCCTATACTCATACTCTTAATAATAGCACAGTCAGACCGACGTCCGGTAGAGCATGCCTGGTGTCGGGATGACGAGGATGTATCCCAAAATCGTGCTAGCGTTCGGCGGTTCCTGAATGGAACTAAGTGCCACACGGAGCAAAGTGCCACATCACACACGTGGTGGGGGCCCCCTCTTGAATCCATGGGGGCCACCTCTAGAATCCATTCCCCACACAGAGCAAAGTGCCACACAGAGCAAAGTGTCACACCACACACGTGATAGGGGCCACCTCTTTAATCTATGGGGGCCACCTCTTTAATTTGTGCAAACTCTAGTATAGACTATCGATGATGTGAGGCGCTGGTAGGGAGACGATTGAAATATCAAACGGTACTGATTATTATTATTAGATAAATTAAAATACAACACTTTTATATTTCAGTTATACCCTGAGTTGACACCTTACCTTATGATACATGATGAGTACTCCAGGCACACTATAGTTATGTTACTCTTAGGGCAACTCAAGTTGTATAAACTCAGATGATGGCGACATGAGATATGTGGTATATAGATGAGGGTTTCCTATCCCCTTGACGTATCAACCCGTGAATCCATAATCTGAGCTTGTACAACTAGTTTTGTCCATACTTGTATTTATCGCATGTTTAACTTATTTACCGCATGTACCTATGCTCTTTATACTGCCGCCCATGCTTGTTTTCAGTTTCAGATTCATCCATATACATGATTTACTATCGTTCCTCTAAATTTTCTTATGTTATTTATTATTACTTGTACCAACATACTTGGATCACATCATTTGATCATGTACACGTACACCTATTATGCATGCCATCTGGCTTCATTATATGTACTTGCGGGTTGCATCTGATAACCTTGCTTCTCATGTTCAGATTTCGGAGTCTGAACCATGGCGGCCTTGCTGTAGCTGATCAGAATGCGCAGCGGATCCTCCCGTGGTGATCGGAGTGCACAGAAGCTCGGACATCGATGTAGTTCTTCCTCCCAGCTTTTCTCCTGCTTGGCTCTTGAGGCCACTCTTGCCGTATCGTGAGCATCTCTCAGCTTTTACTATGTATATCCCTTCATGTATTGTACTTTTATATCTTCTGGTGATGTAATATTCCTGTAATATTATACACTTTCTGTGAGGACCATGTAATTGTACTATTTTGTGTTGGAATGTATATTACCATTGTGCTTCCGCTTCTGATTCTTGCCTGTACTGATGCTTAACGTATATACGAGAGGGTATTTCTGACCTGCGTATATACGTCGCAGTAACGTCTCCGTACCCGCGGGATTGGGGCGTTACAGGGTGGTATCAGAGCCTAGGCTCTCACATCCTCGGTACAACCAATCAGCAGATTAATGTGATATTAATTTGCAATTGGAGCGCATGAGTCTTGGTTATACTTTCCAAACTACAAGTATAGAGTTTTCTATTCCCTTCTTGATAATCTCCCTCTTGGGTCCTAAAATCCTTTCATCTTTTCATATTTTAGTTTCCATCACCCTTTGAACCAACTCAGACATAAAAAAAAACGAGAGAATAGTGACAGATCTGGCTCTTCCAGGGTAATCCCAGTGAAGGAAATGATGGTATGATAAGATTTCTACAGAGTATGATGGAAAACCAACAAAGGCAGATGGAGATCTTACACCAAGGATTATTGATGGCGCCTCGTGAACAAAGACGAGGTAGTATATCCGATTTCAGGAGACTGCAGCCAACTATATTTTTCAGGTATTTAGAAGCCATTGGACGCCGAGCAGTGGCTGATTGATACTACAGATCTTCTGAAAACAGCCCGGATTCCTGATGAGAACCAAGTGGAAGTGATCAAGATACAGCTGAGGGATGTGGCCAGGACCTGGTGGTTGGCAGAAGAACCAAGATTAGAGAAGCCCATCTCTTGGGATCAGTTCTCGAGGAGTTTCTGTGAGAGGTTCTTCTCTGCAACAGCTCAGAAAGAGATGGAGGAGCAGTTCATCAGGTTGCAACAGTTGAACCAATCTGTGGATGAGTACGCTACTTCTCAGTTCTCTTTCGGAGTTATATGATCATATCGTCACCACCATACTCTACGGAAAGGAAATTATCATCTTGATGGTGGTCACGTCAACTCTCTTATATAATGAGATTAGAAAAAGACCAAATCAAGAGGAGCAGACCAGATCGGGTTTGGTGGTCACGGGAAGGAAGGAAGAGGAGAAGGAAGAAAAGGTCCAAGCTCATCAAAGGCGTGTCACTTTTATCATAGGAAAGGTCATTGGAAGAATAACTGCAAGCATCGGTAAGAGTGGCTGAAGAAAAAGGGGCAAGCTGCGGAGGCAGACGTAGCAAGCGGTGTAGAGGACGCCGAAATATTAATGGCTTCTTACAAAGACAGCACTTCTCAAGATAAGACTGGATATTTGATTCAGGTGGTATAGTTCATGTATATTCCTAGAATAGCTGTTCAATAACTCTTTAGTTGCAAAAAAGGAAGAGATTCTCAAGATGGTGGATGGCTCGACTTGCGAGTCATCAACACTGGGACAATAAAGATTACAGGAAGAGATGAGATAGTGCTTGCTCGGGAGGCGGTGTAGCACCTCGTTCCCGGGATGCGTACACATATACTTGTCCTGACTTTTTTGACTATATTGTTCAATTTTCTTCCAGTATTTGTTTTTAAGTTGTGATTTCTCATGTTATTTGGTATCAGATCTGGATTCTCGGTCTTAGAGTCAGCCCTGACCTGGACCGTGACCTGATACCGGCACACCGCCCGATTTGACCTTTCTAGTTCTGGCAGTCCGATTTGACTTTTATAGTAGTCTGATTTTATCGATTTTAGTTTCAAACATTATTTTCTAATATTTTAGATTTTTCATGATTTTTTGAAATTTTTCAGAATTATTTTGCAAAATCTCCAAATTGGCGTCGGTCGACATCGCTGATCGATTCTCGGATTTTTAGTTTTCATATGGAGTTGAATTTTTAGAAACAGCTTTCACATTACTTCTTAGAATTTCATTTTCCATCTAAATGCATTTTTTGAAAATTTTCAGAATTTATCAAAATTTGACAGATTCTAGCGTTGGCCGGTATCGCCGGAAGATTGCATATTTTTTAATTTGAAAACTAAATTGAATTTATTGAATCCAATTTCATTGAGCATGTTAAAATAATATTTACTATTTTTGAGGATTTTTTGAAACATTTCTGAAACAGTCAAATTTTCTCCCTATTAAAATAATAATATTATTTACCGACAATTTCTTTTCTTACTTTTTCCTTCTCTACTCTCCTACTTTATACTCCCAGATATTTAATAAATTAATTATTTAATAATAATTTTTTTTACTATTTTCTTTTCTTTTTCCTTATTTTTCCTTTTCCTTTATTTTCTTTCTTTTTCTTCTTTTCTTTTCTCCCCCTTCACTCCACCCCCATGCCCTGCTCCCCTTAACTGCAGCAGCCGCCTGCAGCAGCAGTAGGGCATGATGGGCTGCTGCTGCAGCCCATCTCCCCCCATCCCATTTCAACAATCCTCCTCCTCCTCTCTATTAAAACCTTCTTTCTTCTTCCTTCTCCTTTCCATTTCCACTTCAACCCCAACACTTCAACCAAAACCCACTTCCCTCATCACCACTGCCGCCCGGCCTAGCCACCGCCGTCACACCCCCTACCTCCCCTCTTCCCTTCCCCACTTCCATCACCCCCAAATCCCACCTCCATTTCTTCAATTTCAACATAACCCATTCCACCACTTCCTCTTCTTCTCTAAAATCTACCATCAACCCACCACCCCCTCCACTTCCAAACCCTCAACAACCATCTCCTCCTCCTCCTCCTCCAACTCTCCAATACCACCAAACACCACCAATCACCACCAACCACTACTTTCAACCACCACCCACCACCTCCTTCAACAACACAAACAACGACACCAAACCAAACAAACTCCACCACCCCCTCCTCCCCGGGGGCCGCTGGCCGCCTCCCACCTCCCATCTCCTTCTTTTTCATCTTCTTTCTTTCTTTCTTTCTTTTATTTCTTTCCTTTTTCTTCTTTCCCCTTTTTTACCCCCACTTTAATCCCCTAATTACATCTCTATATTTTCCGTTATACCCCTCTCATTTATTCCTTTATTTCTTTCTTTCCTTTTTTCCACTTTTCCTTTTTCTTTTTTTTAAAAACAAATTCCTACAACTCTCTCTCTCTCTCTCCGCTCTCTCTCTCTCAGTCCCTCTCTAATATATTTATAATATATATATAATTATATGTATATATTTTAATATATATGGGGTAGTAGCTTGCTTGAACGTGTTCGCGGATCTTCCCGGATTTTTCTCAGTATTTTCATTCCAGTGTTAGGCGAGTACATTTCTTACTTTATTACCGTCATTTCATGTCTAATAATTATTATCTTTCTTTTAATATGTGATGTCTCGTTATGCAAGTTGGTATATGTCATATAAATGAATTCTAAAATATCATGTTTTATAAATATCTGCCGGCCGTTATTATACCTTGTTGAATCGGTATTATACTGGGTATGCCTAGATCTGCTCCCGCTTCACTCGGCTTCGCATGGCTAATTAAAAGAAAATTTTATTATTGTTATAAATATGGTTGTGAAGAGTTTGAAATGTTTATACCGTTCTCCTGTACCATGTTATGTGACCGGTTGATACTTGATATTTGATGTTGTGACTCTCACCGACATATTAGTCACCTGAACCTGACATGTATATACCGGTACTTGCCATGCTATACTTGACACTTGATATATAACACCGGTACTTGCCATGCTATACTTGACACTTGATATATGACACCGGTACTTGATATGCTATACTTGATATTTGATATCTGACACCGGTACTTGACATGCTATACTCGACACTTGATATCTGACACGGTACTTGCCATGCTATACTTGACAGTTGATATCTGACATCGGTACTTGACATGCTATACTTGACACTTGATATCTGACACCAGTACTTGCCATGCTATACTTGACATTTGATATCTTACACCGTACTTGACATACTATACTTGACACTTGATATCTGACACCGGTACTTGCCATGCTATACTTGATATTTGATATCTGACACCGGTACTTGCCATACTATACTTGCTTGATATTTGATATCTGACACCGGTACTTGCGATGTTATACTTGACCCCTGATATCTGATCGGTACTTGACATGCTATCACTCACTTGACATGCTATCACCTGGTACTAGTACACTTGACCTGATATTGTGACACCTGACTGGTTACTGCTATACCTGGCACCTGTATTACATGGCATATTCATGATTATCACTTTTACAGGGACTTGGCATGATTTTTATACTGTTACTAGACCTCTGGTACTCCTGAACTCCTGTACTCCGTATCCCCTGTACTCATGTCCCCTGCACTATTACTCGTGTTAATAGCATAGTCAGACCTGCGTCTGGCAGAGCATGCCTGGTGTTGGGATGACGAGGATGTATCCCACAATCGTGCTAGCGTCCGACGGATCCTGAATGGAACTAAGTGCCACACGGAGCAAAGTGCCGCACCACACGCATGGTGAGGGCCACCTCTTGAATCCGTGGGGGCCACCTCTAGAATCCATTCCCCACACAGAGCAACGTGCCACACCGCACATGTGGTGGGGGCCACCTTTTGAATCTGTGGGGGCAACCCTTGAATCTACAGGGCTACCTCCTGTATCAACCCTCAGAGCAAAGTGCCACACCATACACGTGGTGGGAGCCACCTCTTGAATTTATAGGGGCCACCTCTTGAATCTGTAGGGCTACTCCCTCCCTCCTTCCTGTGCCGCCTGGTGTTAGCGTAATAAGCATCCTCAGTGCATATTAATAACCACACATACCTGTATGATAATAACGCCTGGAGCATATGTTATATGGTCTCTCCCTTATTCGAATAATGGTACCTGCATATCGAAGTTCAGATGAGTTCTACTGGAAGTGCGGGCTCCAGTATGAACTATCGGTGTTGTGGGACGCCGGTGGGAAAGGGACAAGAATAACATGAGAATGTAACACCTAAATAGTAATAATATTAGGAACGTGTGATATTTGGTCTCTCCTTTATTCGGGTCCTGGTACTCACATATCAAACCCGGGTAAGTTCTACAGAGTTTGAACTCTAGTATGGACTATCGATGATGTGAGACGCTGGTAGGGAGGCGATTGAAATATCAAACGGTACTGATTATTATTATTGGATAAATTAAAATGCAACACTTTTATATTCCAGTTATAGTGTTATACCCTGAGTTGACACCTTGCTTTATGACACATGATGATTACTCCACATACACAATAGTTTTGTTATTCTTAGGGCAGCTCAAGATGTATAAACTCAGACGATGGTGACATGAGATATATGGTATATAAATGAGGGTTTCCTTATTTGGATTATCCCCTTGACGTATCTGTCCCGTGAATCCATAATCTGAGCTTGTACAACTAGTTTTGTCCATACTTATATTTATCGCATGTTTAACTTATTTACCGCATGTACCTTCGCTCTCATACTGCCTACTATGCTTGTTTTCTGTTTTAGATTCATCGATATATATGATTTACTTTTGTTCCTTTAATTTCCCTTATGTTATTTGTTATTACTTGTACTTACATACTTGGACCACATCACTTGATCCTATACACGTGTACCTGTTATGCACGCCATTTGGCTTTATTATATGTACTCGCAGGGTTGCGTCTGACAACCTTAAATTCTCATGTCCAGATCCTAGAGACCGGACCTTGGTTGCCTTGCTGGAGCAGATCAGAGTGCACAGCGGATCCTTCCGTGACGATCGGAGTGCAGCAGAAGCTTGGATTATCGCCGCAGCTCTTCGTTTCAGTCCCTCTCCTGTTTGATTCTTGAGACCCCTCTTGCTGCTCGTGAGCACCCTCAGCTTTTGTATACCTCTTCATATGATGAGCTTTTGTATTTTCTTATAATGTAATATTCCTGTAATATTGTATCACTCTCTGTGATAACTATGTACTTGTACTTTTTTATTGGAATGTATATGACCACTATGCTTCCGCACTCTGATTCTTGCCTATACTGATGCTTAGCGTATATACGTGAGGGTATTTTTGACCTGCGTATATACGTCACAGTGACGTCTCCGTACCTGCCAGATCGGGGCGTCACAGGGTGGTATCAGAGCCTAGGCTCTCACATCCTCAGTACAACCAATCAGCAGCTTAATGTGATATTAATTTGCAATTGGAGCGCATGAGTCTTGGTTATACTTTTCAAACTAGAAGTACAGAGTTTTCTATTCCCTTCTTGATAATCCTTCTCTTGGATCCTGAAATCCTTTCATTTTTTCATATTTCAGTTTCATCACCCTTTGAACCAACTCAGACATGAAAAGGTGAGAGAATAGTGACAGATCTGGCTCTTCTCAGGGTAACCCCAGTGAAGGAAATGATGGTATGACAAGATTTCTACAGAGTATGATGGAAAAACTGACAAAAGCAGATGGAGATCTTACACCAAGGGTTATTGACGGCACCTCGTGGACAAAGACCAGGGAATGTGTCTGATTTCAGGAGGCTGCAACCTGCCGTGTTTTCTGGTACCGAAAGGCCATTGGACGCCGAGCAATGGCTGATTGATACTACAAATCTTCTAAAGACAGCCCGGATCCCTGATGAGAACTAGTGGAAGTGGCCAAGATACAGCTAAAAGATGTGACAAGAACGTGGTGGTTGGCGAAAGAAGCGAGATTGAAAAAACCTATTACTTGGGATCAGTTCTCGAAGGGTTTCTATGAGAGGTTCTTTCCGGCAACAGCTCAGTAAGAAATGGAAGAGCAGTTCATCAGGTTACAACAGTTGAACCAATCTGTTGATGAGTACGCTGCTGAATTTCTGAGACTCAGTCGATTTACACCCTACATGGTGAGTGATGAAGAGAAGCGGGTCAGCAGATTTCAACAGGGGTTAAAGATGGATATTCAGTTGTTTCTTATTCCTCAGCAGTTTAAGACGTACTCTTAGGTTCTCTTTATTGCCCGTGAAGTAGAAAGGGGTTGGAGAAGAAGAGTAGGAGTCAGAAGCAGATTGAGTCAGCAAAGCGAACATTCTAACAGATGGACAGGGAAGACTCAGTCAAACTTATTGGTACCCAGCTAACCATAGTATGCGGGTACTGCCAGAGGCCCGGACATTTACAGCGAAACTGTCGTATAGCAAGTGCATCTTGTTTTAAATGCGGATCCAAGGATCATTTGATGATTGAGTTTCCATTTAAGAAGCTAAGGAACGCCACACCAGTTCGGTTAGCACTTCCAGCACCACCGCCGAGAAGGTACCCCGAGCCCGTTAGCAGAAGAGCTCCATTCCCTCCCCAGCAGCAAGGAGCTCAGTACCCAGATCAGGAGCCCTGATGATGTCACTGTGCCTGCTATTCCCCAACCTTTTGTCCTGAGTTGGTAATCTTTCTTATCCTTTTCACACTTTATCATATTATCATCCTTGACTGTAATCTCTTCCATGTTCATCTCCCTCTTTATAAAAATTTTGAGGACGAAATTTTTTGTTAGGTGGGTAGATTGTAGCACCCCATTCCTGGGATACATACACAGATACTTGTCCTGATTTTTTGACTGTGTTGTTCAATTTTCCTCTAGTATTTATTTTTAAGTTGTTATTTCTCATGTTATTTGGTATCAGATCTGGATTCTCAGTCTTAGAGTCAGCCCTGACCCGGACCGTGAACCTGATACCAGTATACCGCCCGATTTGACCTTTCTGGTAGTCATCCGATTTGACCAATTTTAGTTTCAAACACTGTTTTCTAATATTTTAGATTTTTCATAATTTTCTGTAATTTTTCAAAATTAGTTTGCAAAATCTCCAAAATCGGTGTCAATCGACATCGCTGACCGATTCCCAGATTTTTAGTTTTCAAATGGAGTTGAAATTTTAAAAACAGCTTTCACATTATTTCTTAGAATTTCATTTTCTATCTAAATGCATTTTTTGAGATTTTTCAGAATTTATCAAAATTTTACCGATTCTAGTGTCGGCAAGTATCGCCGGAAGATTACAGGATTTTTAATTTAAAAAATAAATTGAATTTCTCAAATCTTATTTCATCGGGCATCTTAAAATAATATTTACTATTTTTGAGAATTTTTTGAAACGTTTCTGAAACAGTCAAATTTGTGCCCTATTAAAATAAAATATTATTTACCGACAATATCTTTTCTTACTTTTTCCATCTCTACTCCCCTAATTTATACTCCTAGATATTTTAATAAATTAATTATTTAATAATAAAAATTTTTACTATTTTTTTCTTTTTCCTTATTTTTTTTCCTTTTCCTTTATTTTCTTTCTTTTCTTCTTTTCTTTTCTTCCCCTTCACTCCACCCCCATGCCCTGCTCCCCTTCACTGCCGCAGCCGCCTGCAGCAGCAGCAGGGCATGATAGGCTGCTGCCGCAGCCCATCTCCCCCCATCCCATTTCAACATTCCTCCTCCTCCTCCTCTCTATTAAAACCACCTTTCTTCTTCCTTCTTTTTTTCCATTTCCACTTCAACTCTAACACTTCAACCAAAACCCACTTCCCTCATCACCACCGCCGCCTCCACCATCACCACCGCTACCCACTGCTGCCCTAACCATCGCCACTGCACCCCCTACCTCCCCTTTTCCCTTCCCACTCCCATCACCCCCAAATCCCACCTCCATTCCTCTAATTTCAACATAACCCCATTCCACCACTTCCTCTTTTCTCTCTAAAATCCACCATCAACCCACCACCCGCTCCACTTCCAAAACTTAACCACCATCTCCACCTCCTCCTCTAACTCCCCAACACCACCAAACACCACCAATCACTACCAACCACCACCTTCAACCACCACCCACCACCTCCTTCAACAACACAAACAACACCAAACCAAACAAACTTCACCACCCCCTCCTCCCCGAGGGCCGGCCCCGCGCGCGCCTCCCCGACGGCGCCGACGGCGCCGCCGGCGCTGCTGGCCACCTCCTACCTCCCATCTCTTCCTTCTTCTTCTTCTTTCTTTTCTTTCTTTCTTTCTTTCTTTCCTTTTTCTTCTTTCCCCTTTTTACCTCCACTTTAATCCCCTAATTACATATCTTTATTTTCCATTATACCCTTCTCATTTATTCCCTTATTTCTTTCTTTCCTTTTTCCACTTTTCCTTTTTCTTTTTTTAAAAACAAATTCCTACAACTCTCTCTCTCTCCTCTCTCTCATTCCCTCTAATATATTTATAATATATATATAATTATATGTATATATTTTAGATATATGGGGTAGCAGCTTGCTTGAAGTATTCGCGGATCTTCCCGGATTTTTCTCGGTATTTTTGTTCCGGTGTTAAGCGATTACATTTCTTACTTTATTACCATCATTTCATGTCTAATAATTATTATCTTGCTTTTAATATATGATGTCTCGTTATGCAAGTTGGTATATGTTATATAAGTGAATTCTAATTAATCATGTTTTGTAAATATCTGTCGGCCGTTATTATACCTTGTTGAACCTGTATTATATCGGGAATGCTTAGATCTGCACCCGCTTCACTCGATTTCACATGGCTAATTAAAAGATAAATTTATTATTGTTATAAATATGGTTGTGAAGAGTTTGAAATGTTTATACCATTCTCCTGTACCATGTTATGTGACCGGTTGATACCTGATATTTGATGTTGTGTCTCTCACCGACATATTAGTCACCTGAACCTGACATGTATACACCGGGTACTTGCCATGCTATACTTGACACTTGATATATGACACTGGTACTTGCCATGCGATACTTGACACTTGATATATGACACCGGTACTTGACACGCTATACTTGACATTTGATATATGACACCGGTATTTGACATGCTATACTCGACACTTGATATCTGACACCGGTACTTGTCATGCTATACTTGACATTTGATATCTGACACCGGTACTTGACATGCTATACTTGACACTTGATATCTGACACCGGTACTTGCCATGCTATATTTGACACTTGATATCTGACAACGGTACTTGCCATGCTATACTTGACATTTGATATCTGACACCGGTACTTGCCATGCTATACTTGACATTTGATATCTGACACCAGTACTTGCCATGCTATACTTGACACTTGATATCTAACACCGATACTTGCCATGCTATACTTGACATTTGATATCTGACACCGGTACTTGCCATGCTATACTTGACACTTGATATCTAACACCGGTACTTGCCATGCTATACAGGGAGTAGTCATCCACTTGGAAAGATTCGACTCCGTTGCCGAATAGGGAGCCTGAAGTCAGAGGTGACGTGCTATGTCATTGACGTTGACACGTCATACAACTTGTTACTAGGGAGACCCTGGATCCATGCTAATTGGATTATCCCCTCCACTCTGCACCAGTGCTTCAAATATGTTGAAGATAATGCAACAGTACGAACTATCTTCGCTGAGAAGCAACCATTCAAAGGAGGTGAAAAACTACTTTACTGACGCTCTCCTATATCAAGATGTTGGTGAAACGTCAAAGAATCATTGCCTGACAACGATGATAGTGGCAATGAGGCAGATTCAGAGTCTGAAGCAGACATGCCAGCCATTTTGGTCGGTGAACCGATTATAGCATGTTTTAATAATCTCCATGTAACACTCCTTCTAAAGATGAGGGCGAATGGGTAATTAATGACAATATTTTCCTTGATTATCCTGTGAGTGTCGAATTATTTGAGTCCGTTACAGATAGCTCCCTGCACATGCCCTTACATAAACCAAGTGCATCAAGTACATTTGTGGAATCTATAGAAGGATCCGTTTTAGTAGTTCCTCCATCCAAAGAGGGTCAATTACCAATAATATTTGGTAAAACCAACTGCGAAGGTCTGTAGCCGCGGATTCAAGGTCAGACTCAGACATCCTACATTTTTTCATTATGCACGATCAGCGCAGCATATGATGAGGAAAATGGGATATAACTTGCAGCATGGGAAGGGCCTGAATTTCGAAAAAGGAAAACGTGCTTTTCTGCGTAACTCTGTGCCAAGAGGGAAACTAGTAAATTACTATGATAACACACGCAGGGTTGGGATACGTTACTCCTACACTGCCAACAACAGTTCGACCCAAAGATAACAAACCAATCCCATCACGTTCTACCTCCTCATCCGAATGGGATTCAGATGTCAGTGTGGGAACGTTATTCAAAGAACTCACTGTTAATATGACTTCAGGCATCCAATTGGAGCCAGTGGAAGCTACTGATGAGAAACCATGGGCTCAGCAATTGGATCGCCAGTGGGAAAAGCGATTCGAACAACGCGAACCACCTACTGAAGACAAGGTGGTCCAAGTTAACTTGGGTAGTCAAGATCACCTTAAGCCCATCTTATAAGTGAGAGTTTATCACTCACAGAAAGAGAAGAATTGATCGTACTTCTAAGGGACTATATAGATGTCTTTGCGTGGAACTACGAAGACATGCCCGGACTTGATCCACAAGTAGCCATGCATCGTCTGAACATCAAACCTGACGCTAAGCCAGTCAAGCAACAACAACACCGATTTCGTCCGAACATTATGGAAGCTATTAAAGCCGAAGTCCATAAACTCAATGCATGTGGCTTCATACGGAAGGAGCAACATCCAGATTGGGTTGCTAACATAGTCTCCGTTCTCAAGAAGAATAGAAAAATTCGGATCTGTATTGACTATCGTGATCTTAATACAGCCTGTCCTAAAGACGAATTCCCATTGCCCATCACCGATATCATGATTGACAATACCTGTGGATTCGAAAGAATGTCTTTCATGGACGGCTTCTCAGGATATAATCAAATTAAGATGTATCCAAAGGATGAGAAGCATACTTCATTCCGGACACCGTTAGGGGTATACTGTTATACTGTGATGCCCTTCAGGTTAAAGAACACGGGGCGACTTATCAACGGGCGATGAGTATGATTTTCCATGGTCATCTCTGAAAGACAGTAGAATGTTATGTTTGACGACATTGCTGTCAAAAGCTGCGATAAGAATGACCATCTTCGTGACTTGAGAACGATATTCGACATAATGCGGGGTCATTAACTGAAGATGAATCTGACAAAATCCTTCTTGGGGGTTTCGAGTGGCAAGTTTCTTGGATTTATTGTTACATCAAAAGGAATTCATCTTGACCCAGACAAAGTCAAAGCCATTCAAAGCATGTATCCACCTAAGAATCTCAAAAAACTTAGAGGCCTGCAAGGTAGACTGGCTTAATTCAGAAGATTCATTACAAATCTCTCAGGCCGCTATCAACCATTCACCCGACTCATTAAAAGGGTGTTTCTTTTGTATGGGATCAAGCCTGTCAAGAAGCTTACGAAGATATCTCACAAAACCTTCAGTCTTAGTAGCTCCCACATCAGGAAAACCATTCCTACTTTATGTGAAAGCTATGGACCATTCTCTTGGTGCTTTGCTTGCTCAAAAAGATGATAATGGTCACGAGCAAGCTATTTATTATCTGAGCAGGACTCTGATAGGGGTGGAATCTCGCTATAATCCTATTGAGAAGGAATGCTTAGCTCTTGTCTTTGCTATGCAAAAGACACGACATTATTTGGTTGGCCAAACCATACATGTCATTTTCAGAGTGAATCCTTTACGTCTTCTCATTACGAAACCAGGATCACTAAATTCTAAATTAGTTAAATGGGCCCTCCTTTTGTCTCAGTATGACATGATCTTTGTCCCTCAGAAGGCAGTTAAAGGCCAGGCACTTGTAGAGTTCTTGGCCGCTCATCCGGTTCCGGAAGGCTCAAAACTTTATGAAGACATTCTGGATGAAATCTTCGAATCTAATATAACTTTAGAGGATGAAGTTTGGCAGATGTACTTTGATGGAGCATCACGAATAGGCCCTGAAGGCAAGATCATTGCCGGTGTGGGGGTTGTGTTTATCTCGCCACAAAACCATATTCTTCCTAGGGCATTTTCTCTGACGGAATCATGCTCCAACAATGTGGCAAAATACAATACTCACATTGGTTTTCAGCTTGCTCACGAAATGGTGGTATGCTACTTTTAAGCTTATGGCGATTCGAGACTGATTGTCAATTATGTTAAAGGTGAATATGAGGTTCGTCACGAAGATTTGGTACCTTATTATCACGCAATCATCGAAATGACTAATTATTTGATGGCTTCTACATCGGTCACTGTCTCGATCCCAGAACACTAGGGCCGATGCTCTGGCTGCATTAGCAACAACGCTAGCCTTACTAGACGACACCAAATATCACTTACAATGGCAACTCGGCACCTTGTTTGCTCTAAACATATGTTGGGAACCAAAGAGGCCTATAACATCTCGACGGATCTTGAACCGAGAGATTGGCGATTTCCCCTCATCGACTATGCTTTGCATGGTTTGCTACCAGACGATCCTAAAGAAGCGGCATCTATCAGACGAAGGTCTCTCCGTTTTTACTATGACCCAACACTGAAGACACTGTACCGTCGTTCATACGACGGTATCCTCCTGCGTTACCTATCTAATTTAGAAGCACAGGAAGTTCTCAAAGAAGCTCAGAATGCATATGCGGAGCTTATCAGCCGGTCAAAAACTCAAGGACCGATTGCACAGGCTTGGGTATTATTGGCCAACCAGATAGCCGATGCCATCCAATATGCACGAAGGTGTAAGGCATGCAAATCCATGCAGACTTCATACATCAGCCTCTAGAGTTGCTCCATCCAACTATTCCTTCGTGGCCATTTGAAGCGTAGGGAATCGATGTCGTAGGGCCAATCAGCCCCTCTTCAACAAAAGGTCACCGGTTTATCTTAGCAATAACCGATTACTTTTCAAAGTGGGCAGAAGCTATACCACTGCTGGAAGTTAAAACTTCTAACGTGGTTAATTTCATCAAACACCATGTCATCCATCGATTTGGTGTCTCTAGGCAGATCATCCATGATAACGGTCCCCAATTTGCAAGCTAGATATTCTATCGGTTCTGTGTTAAGTACCGGATTCAGAATGTGACATCAACCGCTTATAACCCTGCCGCTAATGGCTTGGCGAAAGCATTCAACAACATAATCATTAAGCTACTCAAAAAATTCGTTTCATCAAATAAGCGAGACTAGAATGAGAAGCTTAGTGAATATCTTTGGGCCTACCGAACCACGGTTCAGACCCCGACAAGTAATACACCTTTTTCCCTGGTATACGGGTGCGAAGCAGTCATACCATTAGAAATCCAGATGCCATCATTACGAGTCGCTTTGATGACTAAGATGAAAACGGAGGACAACGATCGGTTGCGACTCCAAATGCTCGAAGCCCTAGATGAGAAGCGGTTACAAGCTTAGCAACACATTGAGTTGTATCAAGCCCGGATCTCAAAAGCCTTTAATAAGAAGGTTACGCAAAGAGTCTTCCAGAAAGGAGATTTAGTTTTAGCTGTCAGACGACCGATGATCATGACGCATAAAACCAAAGGCAAATTTCAGCCCAAATGGGAAGGACCGTTTGTAATAGAAACAGTTTATTCAAACGGGGCATATCGCCTTATGACTTCAGATGGTGACTTACTCATGATGACGATCGATCACAGGTTCTTAAAGAAGTATTATCCTTGATAGGATCCTTCTCATGATCAAGTTAACATGGCACTCCTGATCAAGACCTTTAGATCCAACATGTTCAAAGGAGCGCTCCTCTCTTTCTCTAAACGAGATCATACAACCATAAACCAGTGTCGAGCTGATCGAACACTGGTTATCTCAAAGAAGAGCCAAGGTTATGAATACAGTAACAAAATAATCCAACGCCCCTAGTGGTTAAGAATAGAGGAAAATGTTGGCTTTTAAGCCCAACATAAGTCCTCGACAACTCATCATGCTGAGGGGAATAGCATGGCTAGCCCGACTCAAACGGTAGTTGGTAAAGGCGTATCAAATCCGTTGACAGCTAAGGATTTGCTAAAAATCTTAAGGGACCTGTTCCCATTTGATTTTACGGTTAAGGATAGAGGAAAATGTTGGCCTTTAAGCCCAACATAATCCTTGACAACTCATCATGCTGCGGGGAATGGCATGGCTAGCCCGACTCAAACGGTAGTTGGTAAGGCATATCAAATCCGTTGACGGCTGAGGATTTGCTAAAATACTAAGGGACCTGTTCCCATTTGATTCCCTCTCCAAAATCACTTACCAATTCCCATCCATGGAATGGTAAGACCACATATAAAGGTATTCTTATCCCTTGCGAAATGATGAGTCTAACCTATCATGTTAACAATAAATCTCTGATAGCAAGACTCTAATCTACTCCCCAACGGATAAAACCAACATCCCCAGTGAATAGACCCCGCTTGTCTTTCTCTTTAATAGAACGACAGGTCCACTCAAATACTTTTATGTTCAAGCACCTCTAACAGTAAATGAATCCTTGTCAAGTAACATCGTACCTCTGGCAAGTTGCTTTACAAATCCCCGGAGTTCTCTGACATATGATCTTCTACGGGACTTGTTCCTAACTCCCCAGCGAATTTTTGATAGATTCCCCTCAAAGTCTATCATTCTCAGTAGACTTTTCTGGTTGTCACGTTAACAATATACCTCTGACAATTTCTTTCAAATAACATCCGAAGGAGATGTCAAAATCCTCATGGAGTTCATAATCAACTCATCTTTAAGTCCAGTAGGACTATTTCTTTGTCATCATGTCCCGTTCATCACCTCTGAATGACAAATTTTCGAGCTTGGTGGCTTCTCAATCGGTTTATGTCCATGTTACTCTGAACCGACATATAGCTAAGTCTCATCTTTCAGTCCAGTA